>JACJUY010003851.1:19051-30010 GCA_014220935.1 Platorchestia sp. MABIK | reverse complement strand
TGCTGCTGCTGCTGCTGCTGCTGTACTCTTTCCTCTTGTATTTTATCGTCTTTCTTCTGCTAATAATTTTGGTGGTGCTGCTGCTGCTGCTGCTGCTGCTGCTGCTGCTGCTGCTGCTGCTGCTGCTGCTGCTGTACTCTTTCCTCTTGTATTTTATCGTCTTTCTTCTGCTAATAATTTTGATGGTGCTCTGCTGTTCTCTTTCCTCCTCTTCCTTCCTGCTTCTCCCCCTGCTGATAAATTTGTTTATTTTCGCAGAGGTGCACGTTGTTGAAGTTACTTTGTGAGGTTTGCGGTATAGGTGTTAGTTTTATCCTCCTTTTGAGCAAATTATCCTCATTGCGACTTCCAAGATATGTTTGTTGAATGATGTTGTGTTTTGCCCAGGCGTATTTCAGTGTGATATAAATGATTAATGAGTAGCTTTTGAGGTGTAGGATGGCGTCTGCCATCATGGATTAGTTACAGGCAGTTGACCTTTTGGGTGTTTGTGTTGAGTGTTTCATAGTAAACACTGCCCACCTCTTCTAAAAGGCTTTAAGTGCGTTCAAGTGCTGGCCCTGCTTTTTCCATTTTCTTTGCTCTGGAGTACTTCTATTTTGAGTGACGGTGGAATAGGGAACCTTGACTTCAAATCTGAGTTGTATATTGAACTTCAGTTTAACCCATCACAGTCAATGTGTTAATGTGGGCTGAAGATGTGCAGCCTCTTTTTAATTTTCATTTACTGCCTAACCAGCACAAATGAGAGACTTCTAGTGGGATCAAAAAAGCTAGCCCTGCTTTTTCCATTTTTCGACTCTGGAATACCTTAACTTATTGTAGGACTAGATTTTCTACTAAGCAGTTCCATTATCAAGATAATAGCCAAAAAAAGAACTTTGAAATTATTTTCAAGCCTCAGCTCATCATAAGTCATAATCTGTAAGACCTTTATTTATGATGTATGCAGCCTAACTAGCACTAAGACCTAGTCGTCCTCTTGGCCTTCGTTACCTAACTGGCACTGACTGGTCAGCGTCCAGGGCAGATGACAAAAGGCTTAAGACAGCCCTAAATGTTCATAGATACAGATATTATTTTGTCAGTATACAGGGTGTAGTGTAATTCCATGCATATATTTCAACCGTGTACAGAAAAACGCTAAATAAAACTAATTTTACGAAAGACATTAGCCTGAAAACTCGTTCTTTTTCAAGAAATGACGACCTGAAATAATTTTAGGTTCTCCTTTTGGTATGGTAAAGCGGGCCAGCAGAATGCCCTAGAAGTTATATTTTACTCAGTGGCTGCATTGTAAGTTAATTCCCACGAGAAACCATTTGGAAAACATTTCTCGAAAACGGAGGAGTTCTGAGGTTTTTGTCACTTACGAAAATCGTTTTATTTTGCGTTTTTCTGTATATGGTTTAAATATGTGCATCGAATTACACAACACCTTGTATATCTGAAAAAATGTGATACAGATTTCAATTTGTTAGATGCTGTTGAAGGATTTGTGATTTTGACTTTGAAAATGTGTTACATTATGGTTAACAATGTACGTTTTTTGTTCATTGTAAATAATATACTTTTTTGGTTAATGTAAACGTACTTTTTTGTTTATTGTAAATAATATACTTTTTTGGTTAATGTAAACGTACTTTTTTGTTTGTTGTAAATAATATTTAGTTTATTGAGTGTAGTATTTACCGTGCAACTAATTTATTTTACGTACATAGCATGCACAGCATTAACTAATTTATTACATGTACATGTTGTTCATATAATGTTAACTAATTTATTTTACGTACATAGCATGCACAGCATTAACTAATTTATATAACTTACATAGCATGCACAGCATTGACTAATTTATTATATGTACATGTTGTACATAAAATGTTAACTAATTTATTTTGCACACACAGCATGCCACAGCATTAACTAATTTATTTTGCACACACAGCATGCCACAGCATTAACTAATGTATTTTACTTTCATAGTATGTATGGACAGCATTAGCAAGTACAGCGTGTATTGCACAGGTGCACATCCCGGGCTGCGGAGACATGGAGCTGGACAACATCGAGTTCCTGCCAGACCCGTGCCCGCTGCCGTCCCATGAGAAGCGTCGCTCCCTCACCTCGGAGGAGCATCTCCTGTACGCTCCCTTCTCGGGTGTGGGGGGCGTCGTGTACGACAAGGACGCTGTCTACATCGACCTTGGCGGGTCTCAGCACGGACGCTACATCAAAGAACAGCAGGAAAAAGAGAAGAAGCTTCTCCAGCAGCAGATGCAGGAAACCACCCAGGTACGCTCGACTTCTGCTGCAGTCTAGTCTTCAACAAAAAATGTATTCACCACTAGTGATACTGAAGTAGATTATTTTTCAAGTCTAGTACAATAGTCTAATTTGAATATAGCTACCTGAGGGCCCAAATAAGTTTGGTGACTACTAGGGCATTTTTGATTGCGTGGGATTTTAATCAGCTCAATAATTAATGCCTTTTTATGTCTTAATAATTGTTTTTCGTTGTTGACTCTTGATAAAATTGTGAATATGTGAAACTGTAATGTAGTAACTGTGGGGATTAATATTTGGTTCATGTGTAAATGTGTAAGCCTTCATTTCCTAATTCAAATTTTGGGCTAAAATAACGTGAGCCTTTTCTCTGATTTTTTATTGTTATAGCATATTTTATTGTACCTGTTCTTTTATAATTATGTGCATGATATCACGTATTTTACACTTGCTTTTAAATTCGAGGTTTCTCAAGAACATCAGGCTTTGTTGTTGCCTTTTTGGTCATTTTCATAGGTATTTTGTCTTTAAAATAAAAGGCATTGTTTATCACACAGTTCATAAATTAAATAAAAAATGAAAGTCCTTGATGCCACATCGATACTTGTCACCCTGGTAAGCTAATTAA
The DNA here is from genome assembly GCA_014220935.1 of Platorchestia sp. MABIK. Lineage (NCBI taxonomy): Eukaryota > Metazoa > Arthropoda > Malacostraca > Amphipoda > Talitridae > Platorchestia > Platorchestia sp. MABIK. The sequence continues at coordinate 27,096 of JACJUY010003851.1, read as the reverse complement.
TTCGCAAGTTTGATAAATTTCTCGTATATGTGTGTTAAAATCTGGTCTGATATTGGAAACGATTTTCTAAAATATTTGTGTTTTATTTATCTCCTTGCGGCCGGTGGTTCCCCTGCAGACAAACTTTCATTAATTGTCTTGTCTCATGTGTGGTTCCTGTGTGCCAGCTTCTGATGGTCCTGTCTATCGAGCATAGACGTTGCATATTTCAGTTTTCATATGGTACGTACTCTCCTACCTTTTTATCCTTTTCCTTTTTAATCCTCACCCTTTTCCTATTTATGTCCATTTTCCTTATTCTTTTTATCCATTATCCTTATTCTTTTTTATCCATTATCCACATCCTTTTTATCAATTATCCTTATCCTTTTTATCCATTATCCTAATCCTTTTTATCCACTATCCTTATCCTTTTTATCCACTATCCTTATCCTTTTTATGCACTATCCTTATCCTTTTTATCCACTATCCTTATCCTTTTTTCCCCACTATCCTTATCCTTTTTTCCCACCATCATTATCCTTTTTATCCACTATCCTTATCCTTTTTGTCTACTATCCTTAGCCTCTTTATCCATTTTCCTTATCCTTTTTATCCATTATCCTTATTCTTTTTATCCATTATCCTTAGCCTTTTTATCCACTATCCTTATCCTTTTTATCCACTATCCTTATCCTTTTTATCCACTATCCTTATCCTTTTTATCTACTATCTTTATCCTTTTTATCCACTATCCTTAGCCTTTTTATCCACTTTCCTTAGCCTTTTTATCCACTATCCTTAGCCTTTTTATCCACTATCCTTAGCCTTTTTATCCACTATCCTTAGCCTTTTTATCCATTATCCTTAGCCTTTTTATCCATTATCCTTAGCCTTTTTATCCATTATCCTTATCCTTATTATCCATGTCTTTTTATCCATTGTCCTTGTCTTTTTATCCATTATCCTTGTCTTTTTATCCATTATCCTAGTCTTTTTATCCATTATCCTTATCCTTTTTATCCATACCCTTATTCTTTTTATCCATTACCCTTATTATTTTTATCCATTATCATCTTTGTTCTGTATATAGCAGGCAGGGAACGGTCCCTCGGGAGATCTACACAAAGAGAACCACCATGAATCATCAGACGAGGACGAGAAGGAACAAGAAGAGGACGAGGAGGATGATGACGACGACGATGACGACGCTGAGGGTGCAGTGCACCTAATGAGCAAACTGCAGCAGCTGTCGACCGCCGCATCTGATGGCACCCGACGTGTGCAGCTGTTTGCTGGGGGTGAACACGTGGTCTCCCGCCGGCCTGAGGTCCAATACAACAGTCACGGGTGAGGCTGTTAGCTGAGCTCAACAACAGTTGACTTGCGAGTTCTACGGCTCATGCAATCCGTAACATTTACGGATTCTGATCAACGACTGGCGTCTCGAAAGCTTTAAATCTCATGCAACCCTCAACTTTCACTGAGACAGATCAACGGCAGTTGACTCACGAGTTCTAAATTCGTGCAAACCTTGACTTTTATAGATATTGATCAACGATTGTCGACTCACGAGCTTTAAATCTTGAGAAACCTCGACTTTTATGGACACTGATGAACGATTATCGACTCTCGGAGTTCTTACTTTCATGTAAACCTTGACTTGCGTGAAAATTTACTATTCCCTGTTATGTCCCTGTTATTCCCTGTTATTCAGCTCTTGAATCAAGTGTCGTATTAGTTGAATAGCAAGGACTGACTTCCATCTGAATAATGTAAGATGTTATGAAACTCAAGGATTGACTATATAGAGTTGAGAAAACAGACTTTATATCTTTCAGCAATGTGTGCAGTGTGAGTAATAGCACGGCAGTATTCAATGTTGTGCACTGTAATTTACGTGCATGAATACCTGCTTAAGATTTACCATGTGTTCTATGTGTTAGGGCTTCTGCTAGTGACTGGAGGTCAATTTATTAGGTTTGATTCTTCACGAATTTGAGTGTCGTGCATTGAGATGTGATGCTGTTATAAAACTTTTTTTTTTCTTCCAGGATCAGGTTCTCTTCTAATAATGGTGTAATTCAGCATAGGGTTAATGATATTTGCCCTCAGTTGAAAGAATTATTTTTATTTCTTGAACTGTATTGGTGTGTACTCAATTAATTTAAGAAATGCCATTATCCGGTCATGTTCTTGAACTAAGGTAACATTCTGAATGATCACAGGTAAATTAGATAAGGTAAGTAATGAAATGAGTCAGGTTAGCTTATGTTATTATACGTTAAATAAGATAAGCTTAGGTTAGGGTACATAAAATATGGTTACATAACATATTAGATTAGGTTATGTTATTTTTGGTTAGATAAGGTACAAACTACACTAGGATTTGGGCAACTATTCTTCAATTGTCCAATCTGTCAATTGAACAAAGAAATTGACCAAATTGACAATTTTTGTATAAAAATTGTATCATGCTTAATTTAAAATGTTACTGTTACCATGTTATTTTTAACTCCATGTAGGCTTGTTCACACATTTTAAGGTAATGCACTTTTCAGGTAATACTTGAAACGTTTCTGGTATACATATACTTTTTAGCAAGTATTTTGCACCTTTGAAGGTTGAATATCAGTTTACAAGTATTTCACGTGTTGTAGAAATAAACGGTCATGAGCATACATTTTAAGCAATGAAGGCAATGCAGCGCTTTAGCAAGCGCTGCACATCTTTGAAGATGCATTCAATTTCTTACTCTTCACTAGGGCGGGCTGTCGTTTGAGCATACATTAAGTGCATTTGAAAAATGAACATTTTTTTTGTAAGTGCTGCACACCTTTGAAGATGCATACAATTTAAACTCTTCACCACAGTGGGTGGTCTTTTGAACATACATTACCTACATTTAGCATCTAATGTATGCAAGCACAGCACACCTGTAAAGATGTACCCAATTTCTATCTGTCCACCAGAGCGGGCGGTCTACCCAGCTTTGAGAGCGTGGTGGACAACGCTGGCCGAGTGCGCCGTCGTGCGCTCATCCCTGAGAACGAAGGCTATCGGGAGGGGGGCGAGCTTGACCCCAACAGAGCACCGTCCCGTGATGGGCAGGTGGTGGAAGAGAATGGCGACGATACTGACGAAGATAGTGACGTAGAATCTGAGGATGATGATGAAGAGATGGACAGTGATGATGAAGAGATGGACAGGGATGATGAAGAGATGGACAGGGATGCTGAAGTAACGTTCAAGTCTGAAACAGGGCTTTCTGGCAAACGTAAAGCCTCGGTAAGTGTGGCGTTCTGTTTTGATTTGTATGTATGTTGATGCAGTAACTATGATACTAAGCCTTGCGGTAGAGTTACACCATGCCGGCCAGTAACTTCTGTGGTAACAAATGTTTTGAGATTAATGCGTGTCACAATTGTTAATCTAACTTCAGTAGAAATGCTTCTCATTTTGGAAAGCATTACTGTTCAGAATGCTCTTCTCAGGGGGATACAACTATTGTATCTGTGGGAATTAGCGCTCCCAGGGTGAAAATGTGTGAGGGACTGAGCTGAGAGTTAGGTAAGCTTTCTTTTTGTTGAAATAAAATATTTTTTGCTATGTTAAGGACTACCTTCTTTGGTTCACTGCTGTCCTGTTTTTCAGCACCTACTACTTTCTTCTTCAACTTTTATCTTGTTTCATGAACTACTTTCCCAACTTACTGTTTCTATGCCTCTTCTGCATAGATTCTGCATTCCCTAATATTCATACTAAATGATGCCTTCCTCCTTCCTCTCTTTGATACGCTCTTTTTTGTAGCGGTTAGGGAGGCTTAAACTAACCTAAAATCTAATCTGTTTAGAACTGGTTACCTGTTGATAGTGGGCTGCTTGAGCAACATTGCCGTCACGATTGCACACAACTTTTTTAAATTCTTCTAATTTTGGTCAAACTCCGAGTTATGACGTGTTAAATTAAAGAGAAAGAAAACATTTTATGAGTGTGGGTAGGGTTATGAAAGTGTGAAATAATAAACGTGTGATTTTCACGAAATGTGTTCTCACCTATCATAGCTGAAAATTTGGTAGGACTTCTTTTTCTTGAAGTAGAATAGATTTTTTTTGTCATGTTCAGGACCGTCTTTTTTCTGGTTTACTGCTGTCTTTCTTGTCATCACTTCTGACTTTCTTAAAATTTCATCTTTTTCCAGAAACTTTCTTCTCAATTTACTGTTTCTATGCACGGGGGATCTTATGTGAAACACACTCTGTGCATAGATTCCGTGTTGCGTCAGCTCCATAATGAGTGTCACTTTCATCCTTCCTCTCTTTGAAACACCTTTGTTGTGGGTAGGGAGGCTGGAACTTATAACCTAATATCCTTTGTCCACTTTATAGGATGCAAAAGACAAGGACGTGTTGATCACAAAGAAGGCCAAGCTGGACGGCAATGATGCCTTCTCCAAAATTAAGAGCGTTCTGCAGTCTCTTGAGGCCGATGAAGAGACTCCTGACACCAAATCTCCTGAACCAGACGATGTCGGCTATGACAGCGCTGCTTCGGGTAGCTACAATCCACAAAACGAGGATAATGGCCGTGATTCTGTAGCCAAGTATGGTGGTGACGATGATGAAGATCACCAGCGTAACATGTTCAAAGAAGCTCGTCAGAATTACTACGATCGTCAGACTGATGCACAAGCTTTGACCGATGAGATCTATGGAGACGGTACGTTGTTGAAAATGTCTTGAAATTATAAAGTTATGTGACCATCAAAATCAAAATGTGTCTTGGTAACTTATGGACACAGTTTTTATCTCCTCTGAGGGGTGCAACCATTGAATCTTTGGGAATTGGTGCTCCCAGAAGGAAGATGTGAGGTCTCAGATTAGAAATTAAGTATGCCGTTTGATTAAAATAAAGATTTTTGTTGTGAACCAATTTGTTTGGGTTTATTGCTATGCTCTTCTTCATCTTTTTATCTTGTTTCAAAATTTTTAAAATTAAGTTCAATGTGTGGGGATACACCTTACATCTTGTGCACAGATTCTTTGTTCCTGTAATTCTATACCATGGTGTGTCATGATCTACTGGGAACATCTTTGCTGCCATTAGATAAGGTTGACCTGATCTATGTTTGAATCTACCAATCTCACACAATTATCACTCAAATTACAAGCTAGATTGTGAGGAGGCCACCCTTGAAGTAATTTTCTCTTCTAAGCTTACGTTTCTTAAGCAGTGCTTTCTATCTGGCTTTATGAGACAGCTATGCTTATGAACTAGGAATCATTCATCCAAGTCAACATTTCCAATCTTTCTCCTACATCAGAAATCAGAGAGTTTCGGATAAGTTTGAGTTGATCAGAATTGAATTAGTTTCTTTCAAAGAAGCGTGCTTTTTTCCAGCCGTTTTTCGTTGAACAATACAGTGTTACCTCAGCCTTAATGAAATAACGGAGAACTGCGTCTTGTGTAGCAGGCTTTACATGCTGACTTCTGAGCAATGACTAACGACGTTTGAGGTATAGCCCATGTCTGACCTCTGAGCCATACCCCATGTCTGACCTCTGAGCCATACCCCATGTCTGACCTCTGAGCCATACCCCATGTCTGACCTCTGAGCCATACCCCATGTCTGACCTCTGAGCCATACCCCATGTCTGACCTCTGAGCCATGCCTCCGAGGCTAACTAAAGTAATGTTGAACTCTGCTGGTGAGCAGACGGCAAGCTTAGAGGGGAGCAGTAAATGACTCGTATCTGTGCTTTAATGTTGATTTTATCAACATCCCTCAACAATATTATTATTATAAATATTATTTTGCAGGTGAGCTACGGGGGTGGGAAGAAGTATCCCCATACAGTGACGCAGAAGACGGTAAGTCCGGCGCGCCCATTGCTGACGACGACGATGACGACGGCTTCTTGCAGCGCGTCAAGGTCGTCAGGAGCATCTACGACGAGCCGGACACGAGTCGATTACGGCTGAGGAAGGGCGTGTTCAGAGAGTGGAAGGAAGATTATGACCCGGTAAGCACGATGAGCACGAGATGGTGTTCTATGTACAGTGGCCTGGACACTCAACGTGTGAAAGACAAAGGATATCAAAAACATTGGAATCCCCTCACACTACACCAGAAATCTGCTTGAAAAAGTTGCTACAGTCTAAAGCAGGGTGGCCTGAGATGATCTTGATGATTACGAAAGTAGCTGGGAAAAATGCTTGATGAGCTGACAATTACGAAAGTAGCCTGGGCAAAAAAGACCTGATAAGCTGATGATTACGCGAGTAGCCTGGGCAAAAAATACATGATAAGATTGAAGATTTCGAAAGTAGACCGAGCACAAAAAACTAGTAGGCCGGACGACTGCAGCATAAGTAGCTAAAATAAAAAGCCCTGTCGATCACGGAGTTTGAATATAGCAAATTCAAAGTAATAAATAACTCGAAAGTGTAGTGGCGGCATTTTTTCTCATGGTGCACAGAGTAGAGCAAGAACATTTCCCACACTGTAGTTGTGTCTGAGGTATTGTAGATTAGGGAAATGTTTGCGATTTTTCTATCTTGAAATTTTGTATTTTTAACATTTTTTTTAAACATATTTTAACAACTTGAAATTGATGGCCGCTATACAACTAGTGACGTTAGAGCGTTGTTGTGTCGTCTACATGCCACTCTAAACGAACTGCCTGATATTCTTCCTGGTCCTTGCTCAGTACATTTGTGTTGAGATTTGTCTCTCATTTCGGTCACTATTCTTAGGGAAAGACAATTTACAAGTCAAGGTTCTTATTTTTGGTTATGTTACTATTCGAATGGTGAAGTTAGTTTACAAGCTAGGGAACTGACTCACGCAAATGTAAGGTTCTTATTTTCGCTTATGCTGAGCAGTTTGTCCATGTCTAACAAATAGTTGAATTGAATCAGTCTCGCAGTTCCGTGTAATGGCTTAAATTGCCTATTCTCTTTACTACTGAAAAAAAAACATTATCTTGAATTTTGATTATATGTACATTATAAATTGTAATGCATTTTAATTTTAAGGATCAAATTTTACGAGAGGTTGTCGGTTGTTACAAGAAATTTTAATTTTTCATTTGAAATATTGCTAGGAACAATTCTGTTCCTATGTTTCTAAACTGAGAAATTTTTTGCTTATGAGTTTTCAAGCTATTGATAATGATTCAGTGTAATGGACCATTCATCTAAGCAACTTAGAATGACTGTTAGCCGTTTGATCGTTATATATTTGTCCTTTTTATTTCCTTCCTATTTTTAAAAAAAATTTTGTTTCCATTCTATTTTTTTACAAAAATTTTCGTTTCCATACTATTAAAGAAAAAATTTTTGTAACCTTTTAATTTTTTTTCTAAAAATTTTGTTTCCTTCCTAATTTTCTACAAAAATTCTCGTTTCCTCCCTGCTGCAGTGTGTATAACTCCATTTCCCACTATCTTAACAGGAGAACGACTGCATCCGAGACTGCTTCGTCACGGGCCAGTGGCGTGACTTAGAAGACGCTCAGACGCTGCTCAAGCTTGACCAGGAAGACGTGTACGGAGATTTTGAAGACCTGGAAACTGGCAAAAAGTTTGACGGCCAGTCCATGGAAACCGAGGACAAAAATGATTCAGGTAAATTCTTGCTCACTTTACTGGTTTGGGGTGAATTTCTCCATTTGAGGTCAGTTTCCTTATTTGGAGTCAGGTTCTCGTTTGGAGTCAGGTTCTCGTTTGGAGTGTCGTAGCCTACTTTTCTTTTCAATGCAATTATACTGTTATTCCTACTTCATCAGTCGTTTCAAGGTTGACCTTCAAATTTATGGTTTATTTCAGCAGGATATATTAAACACATATCTTAGTACGGCCATACATTTACTGTTTTAACGAAGGGTGAACATACTTATGCCAGAGGTTGATGAAACTAGCAAATATCGAGGTTGATAAAATAATGGACAATCCCAAAGAACTTAACTTGGAGTACGCAGCGATGGTGACGAATTAAAGGTCTAGTAATTACGTTAAATCGGATATGTCGATATGAAGTTACACAGAGATTACATAGACTCTCTC
>JACJUY010003851.1:0-18865 GCA_014220935.1 Platorchestia sp. MABIK | reverse complement strand
CAGGTTTTCGTTTGGAGTCAGGTTTTCGTTTGGAGTCAGGTTTTCGTTTGGAGTCAGGTTTTCGTTTGGAGTCAGGTTTTCGTTTGGAGTCAGGTTTTCGTTTGGAGTCAGGTTTTCGTTTGGAGTCAGGTTCTCGTTTGGCGTCTTGATTACATCTTACTAAATTCTTGGGTAGTTTTCCAAGACAAGTGGACATAATTTCCATTTAAAGCAAATCCACATTCTCTTATTGCACTCCATTTTAGGTTTTGTAATTTTCACAGGGTTTTTGTTTCCAGTACTTCATGCAAGGTTTTCAATTTTTGTTCCCCATCTTAAATTTCTGCATTTTTGTGAGGGTATATTCAGTGAAGCAACCTGTGAGGAAAATAATCTTTCATTTGCATGTTACTTTTGACGGCATCGCTGTATGTCAATGCTTATTTTTTCTGAAAAAACATAGGCTTAGTTCAGCTATGATTTTCACAGCTAATGTAAAATTTTATGATAGTTACAATTCTTTGAGTTGAATATAAAAGTTTTATTGTACGGAGTGCGGAATCAATCTTGCCGTACCCTATACCTTCAGTTTATCAAACTTTTGATAATTCATTTTTATCAATTAAACATAAAATTTTATTGTACTTCTAGCATACGTCTTTACAGATATTAAGCTTTGAGATCGTTTTCTATGTGTTATGTTTCCGTTGGCAGCTGCGGACGAGGCAATTACCACTCGAGTGGACAAGTCGAAGATGACGCGTAAGGAGAGGATCATTGAGAAGAAAAAAAAAATCAAAGCTCGTCTCATGGAGAACGAGATAGAAAGCAATGCTGATTACTTCGACAGTTGGAAGGCTGACATGGCGCAGCAAGCTGAGGTAAATTTTCTTCCTTCAGATGAGTGGTTTTTGTATATTTTTGGCTATACTATTTACTGCTTCTTTGACTCAAAGAATTCACATGAGTGATGAAGCCTTTACGTGGGTTTTGTTCCAATTAAAAAAGATGAGTTGAGGGCTTTAACTCGTGCGAATTTTCCTGACGAAAATTATGTTACCGCGGCATTTTCACCACACCGCGAGCTCTCTGTTAGCAGTGCCATATTGAGAAAATGGGTAGAAAAGGGTAAATGTAAACTTTTTGACTCACTTAGCTTACTCTTCACTCACGTACTTACTTGCGTTAAGTTGAGAAACCTAAAAACTATATTTACATCGCGTGCGTAATGATGTAGTGATCAAAATAAGCTTTTTTGTAGGAAGTGCAACACAAGTGCATCCTGAAGTAAGGTCGGGTGGTAATCAGTGTGACTGATTACCATCCTCCATTCCAAATTTCCTTGATAGCAACACTCTTGCGGTCGTTGTGCACATTTCCAATATCCTACACTGGTTTCCTCAGCTTTTTATAACTCTTAAATTCAAAATTCTAAAATAATTCTCAATACAATTTTCTCCATTTATCATGTCCTCCGTGAATTGTATTGCAATTTTCTCCAGTAATTATCATCCTTGAAATGCATTGCAATTGCTCCAGTAATTCTGTCCTTGAAATGAATTGCAATTGTCTCCAGTAATTCTGCCCTCCTTGAAATGCATTGCAATTGCTCCAGTAATTCTGTCCTTGAAATGAATTGCAATTGTCTCCAATAATTCTGCCCTCCTTGAAATAAATTGCAATTGTCTCCAGTAATTCTGTCTTCGAAATAAATTGCAATTGCTCCAGTAATTCTGTTCTTGAAACGAATTGCAATTGTCTCCAGTAANATTGTCTCCAGTAATTCTGTCTTTGAAATAAATTGCAATTGCTCCAGTAATTCTGTTCTTGAAATAAATTGCAATTGTCTCCAGTAATTCTGTCTTTGAAATAAATTGCAATTGCTCCAGTAATTCTGCCTTTGAAATAAATTGCAATTGCTCCAGTAATTCTGTTCTTGAAATGAATTGCAATTGTCTCCAGTAATTCTGTCCTTGAAATGAATTGCAATTGTCTCCAGTAATTCTGTCCTTGAAATGAATTGCTATTGTCTCCAGTAATTCTGCCCTCCTTGAAATTTGCTGCAGTTATCTCCAGTAGTTGTTCAACTTAAAATCTTATCCATTGCAGGTAATTGTTATGCACTGCAAGTAATTGTTGACCATTGCAACAAATTATTATCCATTTCAAAAAATTGTTGACCATTTCAACAAATTATTGTCGATTGTAAAAAATAGTTGACCATTGCGTGCAATTATTGACCATTGTGAGCAATTGTTGTTCACTGCGAGCAATTTTTATCCATTGAAACAATTTTTTTCCATTTTCGGCAGTTGAACCGCACAGAGTTCGACGACATGAGCGACAACATACGCGTGCTGTACGAGGGCTTCCGTGCGGGTATGTACGTGCGGCTGCGCTTCAAGAGGCTCCCCTGTGAATTTGTGGTCAATTTCGACCCCACCTACCCTGTGATCGTGGGCGGCCTCAAGGACGAAGAAACCATGACCGTCTACAACAGGGTTAGTCTTGTCTCTACTCTTGAATTTTTTAATTTTCTTTTTCCAGTCAAATTTTCCGGATTTTTTCCCCTAGTTTTGTCTCTATGTTCAAAAATCGTTTTTTCGGTCTTGTCTCCACTGTTGAATTTTCGGGATTTTTTTCCCGTCGTCTCTACTGTTCAATATTCCAGATTTCTTTTAAAGGAATGGGAAAATGGCTTCTGTTACGTCTTCTTGTCGAGAATTATTCTTTTAAATATTAAGATGCGTGTTTGAGAGAAAATGATGCTATTCCATGATAATTTTTTTTGTGGGATTTAGTGCATTTTTAAATGTTACTCTAGCAGATGTAGCCTTGCATGATTGCTGTTGGGATTTTGTATAGCCTCATAAATGTTCCTTTTCTATAGGGACTTCCCGACAGTAGCTAGCATGTCATAACTGTTGATGCAGCTCGAGTAGAAATGTTTCTCATTTGTAAAGAGTATTCCCGTTCAGGATGCTGGTTTCCTATTGATGAGCTGTCACGTTGTAAATAAGTGACAACAATAATTGCCATTACTGTCTAATTCAATAAGTTTGTTCTGTAATGGTGCAAACTTTTGTCAGGCTGTATTTCGATGGTAGAGATACGGGTTTCAAATTCTCTGAAAATTCTTATCAGGATTAGCATTATCCAAAGACTAATGTTTATTTTACTGTCTCATAAATTAAAATGTCATATTATACAATATTTCTACACTCCTTAAAAGGATAAAACTCCTTTATATTTGGGAATAAATGCTTTCAAAGAGAAAATGTGAATTCCCGAGCTGATGGCTAGGTAGATTTTCTTTCCATCAAAGTACAGTTTTTTACAAACCATCTTTTTCTCGGTTCACTCCTATCCTTTCTCAGCCCCCTATATTTTTTCCACTTCTATCTTATTTAATGAAGTTCTTTTTATATTACTGTTTCTAAGCACAAGGAATCCTGTGTGGGTACACACTTGTGTGTAGATTCCTCGTTCCTTTAATTCCTCACCAGATAGCTTGTTTGGATTTCCTTTATTGGGAACGTATTTTATGCGGTTAAGGAAGTTAAACCAACTCTTAAATGAATCTACTACATTTTTAATATAAGGGCATATGGAAAACGATTCGAGCTAGTTAACCATATTCTCCCATGTATGAGCAAAATTCATTATCTGTGAATGTTCACCTGGACTCGGATTGACTTGTAATTTGGCTTTCAGGTCCGATTCATGCTCCACCGCTGGTATCCTAAAGTATTGAAGGCACGCGACCCGCTAATCCTCTCTGTGGGCTGGCGCCGCATACAAACGATGATGTATTACGGCAAGCTGGAAGACAATCTTCGACTGCGCTTCCTCAAGTATACCGTGAGACACCAAGAAAACCACGGCATTTTCTGGGGCCCTGCTTCTCCCCTGCTCGCTGGTTTTGTGGCCTTCCAAAGTGTGGCAGATCGCGTGCCCCACTTCCGCATAGCCGCCACTGGCACGGTGCTGGAAGGAGATAAGAGCACTAATCTGGTCAAGAAGCTCAAGTTGTTGGGCCATCCTAAGAGTGTGTCAAAGAAGACCGCTCATGTCTCTAACATGTTCCACTCTGAGACTGAAGTGGCTTCGTTCATTGGAGCTAAAATTCAGACCCAGTCTGGCATTCGAGGTTTGGTCAAGGCTCACAGTGGCCTCAAAGGAGACTTCAGGGCCAAGTTTGAGGACACCATCAAGATGAGTGGTATGTTCGAGTTAGCTGTGCGAATTGATGGTAACAAATCTGTTTAATGTGGTAGTAAGATCTTTGGTGAGTGACGCGGTGGAGGAAACAACGTAGTCATTTCTTTGGGGGAAAACCCCTGTTCAACAAAACCCCTCTTGTTCGGCTAGCCAATAAAACGACTTTATTTCAAATAAATTCCATTACGTCATCATGGTGACACGTTTGGCCAATAGTGATGCTAGATTTGGGACTAGCAGTGTTGCCAGATGCAATATGAGCGCTGCTTTTGGTTCGTTGCCATGACTTCAGCATTGCCACACGGTCGACGAAAAAGATTGGTTTGACCCAACCTTGTTTCTTCTACCGTGCTAAGTGATTAGTAGAGCTGTGACATTGTACTCTAATGTTGTCACAGCCCTAATAATCACATACATACATGCCTATGATTATGATTTACACATGTATTTGCATATTGTGTTTAATCACATGTATGTGATTAATTATAAATCACATACATGCATATGTGGGTGATTATTAGGGTTGTGACGATATGATACGAGCATATTGTCACCGCCCTAGTGATATGGAATGGCTCACAAATACGTGGAACTGTTGCACAATATTTATGCAGCCTAGTGTGGTTAGGTCTTGGCCTTGGATTCATTTCTAGGTTATGTCCAATTGTGGTATTCAGTTTCCAAGACCCTGACACTCTTTTTCTGACTTCTGGCCAATAACCTTAATATACGTTTAATGGTGCTTATTTTTTTATCAATTTTCCAGATGTTGTGATCTTGAAGACGTGGACCAACGTTGAAGTTATGAAATACTGTTCGTTTGTACGTACGCTTTTACTAACGCCTTCACAGAAGGCTAACTGGCAGGGGATGAAGACGGTTGCTCAGGTGAAGAAGGAGAAGAACATCAAAGTGGAGCCAAATCCTGACTCGCTGTACACGGTGAGTGACGAACATTTCATGTTTTATGGCATCCGGGCAGTTATTTTTACCTGTGTTAGGACGTCCTTTTGTTAGTTCTTTGTTTATTATGGTATCCGTTTCTGGCTAAGCTACAGAGTGGCGCAAAGGACACTTCACTATTTTATACTTTTATTCCACAATTTGTATCATCGATGCAGGATGATATAGTATGTAACGCATTTCCAAAGCTGTATTAGTTGTTGTGTGATGAATGTTCAAAATGGTAAAATGACTTTTGCGTCTCTGGATGTATAAAGTTCAATCCTCAGATACCACCTCTAGGACATTCTTCACCCATGTTTTCAAACTTGGCACGTTGGCACATGTACAATTTGCTTGAAATACTCACTGCCTTGATGCCAAAATCAGAACCTTTAATACATTGGTAACGGAGGCCCGGGCTGCCACACTATGATTTGCTTCAACGCGTTGTACGCTTCGTTCTTTGGATTCAGCTGTGCGGCATTTCTGTCAATCAGACAAAAAAGCGCCAACTCTCAAAATTTCCCTCTTTATTATTCAACAGATTTGAGTTTTCTTAGTTGCAAGACACCCTCTAAACTTTCAGTTGCTGTTGTGGTGGGAGGAGGTGCTATTCACTTAATAAAAAAACTCCAACTCCATGAAATCCAATAAAAAGAGCTCTCCTGTAAAATTAGAATAATGGAAGCATTTTCAGTCATATAATCTGCTTCAGATCCATCGCATATTTTTTGTATTCAAAAAATATTAGACAATTTGCGCTGTCAAATGGAGAATTTGAGAGGAGAAACTTTCGATCAATATCATGTGAAAGTTATGCTTTGATTTTTTGGTACCTGCATTCTTTTGGCCTTGATGTTACCTTCAACCTGACAAGTTTACACTACTCTTATTGAAAAAATATCCTAACATAGACCGTTGATCAAATTTTAGAACAATTTTTGAAGCGCTGTCATACGACATACAAATTTTTTGACATGAATTATACAGCACACTGTTTACAATGATGTAAAGCTTCAGGTTGTAACGCTCATGTCAATTGTATTTCTTAACTTTAATTTTTCACACAACTTTTCTATCATGTACAGGAGAGGCTGCAGTACTATTATTGCCTCACACTCCGACTAAAAAAGTACACAATATTTATCATTAACCTTTCATAATATGTGGTAGAATATGTAGTACACGTATTATTGCGACACACTCCAGCTGGAAAATTTACAATATTATCATTTACCACAGTTCTTCTGCTGCTCTACCACAATAAACAATATTTGAGAGCATTCTGATTAATTGCTTGATTCACGAGTGGGTCTCGAGTATTTACTCCCTGTACGGGTTGTCTGGAACCTTCGTGTAATGACCCTTTAATAAGCCATTTTGAGTGTCAAATCTGATGGTTCCGTCTCGATCAGGAGATCACGCGCCGCCGCGAGTACGTGCCGCAGCCGCTGAAGGTGCCCCGGTCGCTGCAGGCCGCCCTGCCCTACAAATACAAGCCCAAGCACCAGGCCGCTGTGGCTGAGGAGGATCGCGTGCTCGTTGTCAAGGATCCGCAAGAGGAAAAGGTAAGGCTGATTTTAATGTTGATCAGTCAATGAAAAGTTACTAAGCAACATCTGTTAGTCATGTTTTTCTTGATAATGGGTAATTATTAGCCGCTTGGTTTTGTCATGTCGGTAGGTACATTGTAACAAGTTTTTGTGACAAGTCGACATTTCCTAATTCATCTATAGTATTGGTAGTGCACTTGTGATATATTTGGTTGAAATGCTTCAATAGTCCTATATCTTTATTGCGTGTGGCTTCTGGCGCACAAAATGCAAGTTGCTGATTAGTAGAACTTGAGCATGTAGTAATTGTGAAGAAGGGCAATGTGGGTGAAGCAAAATCTGTGCGGATATTATTTATCGACATAGTCAACTAGAAGTGGAAGTAAACTGTACACGCGCACACGGAAAGCAGTTTTGACATGGCGGGGGGAGATAATATATTCATGATTTAGATGGAACTACAACTTTATGGCACGATTATGGTGACCGAGTTGTCACTCATACGCGCAAATCACATATTAGGCCTGCAAAGTACGTTTTCTCGAATGCTTTCAATGAGCAGGGGCTAAAATCGCGGCTGAGTGCGGGAAGGATGAAAGTTGAGGATCATAGTAGAGGAAGAGGTTTGCTTAATTAAGAATGTGTTTTCTAAGCCATATGAGTTTAGTTTTACATGGAAGATACGACGCGTCTGAAGTTGAAAGGAATTAGTAAGGGCGTGGAATGAGAACGAAATGGAAGGACTAACAAAAGATGCGTATTTATCAAACCAGAGGGCATGAATAATTTATCACATGACAGACAAATCGCCTAAAGATATGCACGAAAACTGAAGATCTTATTTTTAAACACAGGTTGTAGTTATTATAATTATTATTAGCACTGTGAATGCAGGAAATTCATTTCCACATGTTCACGACGTTTTTTTTAATCAGATGGAACGCTTCATGAATCGTTTCCGAGAGCTACTGGAGGAGAAGACGAAACAAAATCTGATCGCTATGAAGGCAAAGAAAGCCAAGTTCCTCAAGAAGAAGAAAGAGCACGATGCTTACAGAGCCCAGAGAGAGAAGAAGCAGAAAACAGCAGCGTGCAAGCAATACAGCCTCAAGCATCCAAAAAAGGCGTAAAATATATATTTTTTGAAAGATCTTTGTTGTCTTATTTACAGTTGTTATTTACATGGAATAAGGTAATAATACCTGATATTCTTGACGCCGGAGGTGGTTGAAAACTTGTTCTGAAAGGAACTGAAGACACTTATGTCTCATATCTCATGGAAGTAATATGCAAAACAGTTATGAATGAGTTTCATTATAAAAACATTAGAAAAGTTGAAGTATTAAAACAATCTTAATGCCTGCTCGTGTTGTTGTTGGTTAAAATTTCCAGCTAATAAAAAATTGGTATTACAGATAATTTTTCAAACTAACCACCAATAAATTTAGCTTACTTACGGACAATACTGTACAACTTTGAATTCTTGCTGACGACATTTGAAGTTGACTAGCTCATTTCTCAGTCCGACTTTTCCTAATTCTAGATAAATTTTCATGAAACTTTTGTTCCAAAATCTTTACTTGCAAACTGTAACGAAATAAAACCTTAAACTGATGGTAACATTCACATTGAAGAAACATTTCCACGAGATACCAATGAGAACACAGTCATCGCGCACATCGCACGTGCAGATCATACTTAGAATATAACGTAAAACTGGACGTCGTGTACAGTGATGTAGAGAAAAAACATAATTTACCCCACAGCAGTAAAACCTAGAACAGCGGAGCAAATAATGTTCCATACAAGAAACCCAGTTCGCCATCTTCGAGGGAGGCAAATGCCCATGCAGTAAAGTACAGCGTGCGGCAGTCAATCCAGCATTTCCAACAAGGTGATGGAAGCCTGAAAATGCAGGATTGACTGCCGCACTCTGTACACTGATCAAAACAGATACACGAGTACAGCAGTTCTGAGCAAAGCAGACTGCGGGTTGTTCACTCCAACTAAAATTATAAACGATACAAGATTTTCTTACTCATTTTCAGGTAAATTATATAAATTACTCATCATTTCGACGCCTCACAAGTGACATTGTTATCCAAGACTAGCCTCGCAGTCGGAATAGATGCGAAGATAGTTTTTCACAAAGGAAGTAAAAGATCTCATCTTAACTTCCTCGTTTCACATGTTCTTCCCTCACTCCTATGATGAGGGAAGTTTGGACTCCTAAATCAAAACAGGTCCGCAAGACTTCAGGGACAGTCAATAGAGTTGCCTCGTACATACCTGGATTAGCACAGTGACCAGTCTGGCGCAGTAGCTGCACTTGACATTCCAAGAAGTGAATGACTTCAAAATTGAACTATTGCACATTCTTGCCCAAGTCGTCATATACGTGTCGGCGAGTCGCAGAGGCAAAACTTGAGAATGCGATGAAGACAAAACAGCATACCTGAATAGCGTTATGGTTCCAAGCACGTAGGCAAGAAAATCACATTCTCGACAGAAAAATACTGAGTTCCAAAGACCGCCCAGCAAGCTATGGCAGGCAACAGCGCAGTTCAGAGGATTCGGTCTTTGAAAGCGAGAGCTGTGATGACTTTCCGGTGGCCCTGGTAGCGTCGCTTCACTGAAGCCGTCTTGATAGACCACAGCCTCGCTACGTAGTCTGAAGACCCTACAGGTGTAAAACCAGCAACTTAGATCACATTTTGATAATTATCAGAGATAAACTTGACCATAGTCTGGCTACGTAGTCAAGACCCTGCAAGAGTAGCAACTAAGATCATATTTTGATAAATATCAGAGATAAACTCAACTACTATTTGATTAATAAATAACAGTGCCAAGATACACGTCTTAAATCTCATTATTTATTTAGGAAAGTCTTTGAATAAAAATTTCTGAACGTTTCCACTCGAGCCCTTGGTATTCGTGTTGCAGAGCATGCCGGCAGGAGTTTCAGAACTAATCATTTACTTTCCACACCTTCCCACTCCTCAGTCCGCTCTCATGCAGAGAAGTGCGACATTCCTGTTAGATTAGGTGATTTTAGAGTAATTTCCACTGCATCAAACCAAATAAACCTCCGCATTTTAGAATCTCTCCACATTTTGAAAGAAAACCCTGTTTTAAATGATATGCAATCTGCCTTTCCTCTACTACTAACGTAATTTTAATACTGAACATTTTAATTTAGTTCCGTTAATGTTGTTTTTTGTTTGTTTGTTTTTACTTTCTTCTTTCGTGATTGGTGTAAATTTGAGTTTTGACTAGCTTTTTCTACTTGTTTTCAGGTTGATGATGACCCTGGAGGTCGAAATGTTCAGAAATTTTTTTTAATGACTTTCCTAAATAAATAATGAGATTTAAGACGTGTATCTTGGCACTTTTATTTATAATTCGAATATGCAGAAAGCAAACCACTTATATATATCTATTTGATTAAGTACTCTTACAAATGTAAACGAGAAAAGGCGGAAAGTCTCTTGTTCGCATCTGATCGTTTACACTCGTCAAAATGGCGCATCCTATTGCGGTACCAGCTGCCTTCCTTTCTTTCTGGTTTACTTAAAGAGCTAAATGTGAGCCACATGACATTTGTTCTCTATATATTGTTTAATTTTAATTTAATTTTAATCAATCACATATTAAAGGCCCATCTCCAAACATCGCTTATTTTAAATTACGATGCAAACCCACCTTCCAATTACGAATCTTGTTGCTGTCCAAATCGGGTTTTTCTTTCCTTTAATTTTTGTTGAGCAAAATTCAGGTATAGCAAATTTCTGCACCCATTCCACCTTATCTATGCCATGCCGTTTGACCTCGTCTGATCACGCCCTCTAACAAACATGCACAGTACATATTTTTGCTTCTCGCACACACCACTAAAGTTTACAGATTGGTTTAATATTAAGTAGTTCAAGGCTTCCTAGCCGCAACAAGAGAAATATCAAGAAAACGAAGAAAATACTAATCCGTATCGACTGTAAAAAACGAGAAATCAACAGGATACCCTACGCATTGAAATAGTAAGTTAGGAAAGGAGTAGAAGAAAAGATAGAGGAGAATAAGTTATTTTAAGCCTCCATAACGGCATCAGAGGCATTCCAAAGACAGGAAGGATGAAAGCACCATTCAGTATTGACTAAAGGAAATGCGAAATCCATATATAAGCTGCAAAATTACAGACGTTGATAAAGAAATTTATGGAAAAAAACTTGAAGAAGCAAGAAGTAGATGCTGAAAAACACGACAGAAGTGAACTGAAAAAAAAAAGAAGGCCGTAACACGACAAAAATCCTATTCCATTCCAAAAAAAAAGTTTGATTAAATTTCAGCTCAGGATTTGTTGATTTTGTCAGCTATTTCGATACTATTATCATTCAGCTCGGGACCACATATTTTTCCTCTGAAAGCGATAATTTCCATAGATACAATAGTTATATCCTATAAGGGAAATAAAAAAGAATTGCATAAAAAAGAAAAAAGAATGAAAACTGGAAGAAGCAGAGTTATCGTGAACGCTAGAAGTCTCAAAGACATTCATTAGCGGAGGTAACCATTCAGTATTATAAATAAAAGAGCAAAGAAAGTCCCTTTTAAATCTAACATTCTCATTAAAAAACAGTCAAAAATTAAACGAAGAACGTTTCGACCCGTAAGGACATTTTCAACTTCTGTCGGTAGAAAATCACAAATTCAATAAAAATTTCAAGTAAAATGTCAGACAAAAAAAAAGGAAGAGTGGCATAATACTAAAAACCAACAAATACAACCTAAACTAGCTGAAGGGGGAAAGTGGTCTGACTGTCATTTAAAACTGATTATGTCGTTGAAATATACGGGGATTCTAAAATAAGAATGCGGTTAAATACACTTTGACCGCATCAGATGCCACTGGTGGCTACGGAGAGGATTTTTACATTGCTGACCAGTAGTCACTAACTCAATTTTCATAAATACTCAAAGCTAAATGACGGCATGAAATAACGTTTGCTATTTTCAAAATTGCTTACTACAATTGACTTTAAATTTGAGTTGGATATTGAACTTCAGTTTAACCACTTGTGGTCAAAGTGTTAAGTTACCGTATCCAGGATACTCAAAAAAGTATCTTCATTGAAGATCACAGCAGAAGAAACAAGGTAAGGTCAAACCAGTCTTTTCCGTCAACCGTGTGGTAATGCTGACGTCATGGGAATGAACCAATAGCAGTGCTCATATTGCATCTGACAGCACTGCTAGCCCCAAGTCTGACAACACTATTGGCCTAACGACAAGTATTAATGGTGACGTCATGGTAACGAACCAATAGCAGCGCTCATATAGCATCTGGCAACACTGCTAGCCCCAAATCTGGAACCACTATTTGCTTAACGGCATGCTGTAATGGTGACGTCATAGTTTGTTTAAAATGAAGCCATTCTATTGGCTAGCCGAACAAGAGGTGTATTTTCCCCCATAGAAATGACTCTACCTTGTCTCCTCTACTGTGTTGAAGATCAAATCAGCCAATCAAAGTGCTGTGCCTTACCAGTGAAGATGTACTGCGAGTCTCCCGAGTACGCGGCATCCCACACCCACTTCTGCTGGGGGTCTGTCAGAATTGCCATCAGCGAGAAGTCCTCTGTGTGCCACACCTTGGCTGTCCTGTCCGCTGAGGTGGTCACCATCGTCCTAGACACATGCAAAATTCTTTTCCATTGACGAGGTTTTGGTTCTTCCACTCCCCATTTGATTTAGATTTGACTGTTTTTTTCTAATTGGAAAATGTTTATGATACAAAATAGAAGTTGAAGACAGTAATAGGTGCTGAAAAAACAGTACAGCAGTGATTCAAAAGTACAGTAGTGGTGAGTAACAAAACACGCATTCTATTCGAACAAAAAGAATACCTACCAGACCTTCAGCTCAGAACCTAACTTCTACCCCCGGGAGTACTAGTTCCCATGGGTACAACAGTTTTAACTTCCTGAAGAGCATCTTATCTAATACGGCCATAACGTTCTGCACCCGCAAATTGCATCCCTTAAAACTCAGTGCAACTCAAAATAAGCAGCAACCAAAAATTATTAAGCTTTATTTCCAGAGGAGCAATTTCATCATGCTAAAAATTATGGAACATTTTGATGATCAAAGAAGCCATGATGAAAACAGCAAAAAATGGTATGGCCTCTAAATTCAAAGAATTCAGATCCACAACAAACAAAAAACGCAGTGGCAGACCGCGGGTGTAAGCCTAAATTCCCGTAAAACATCACGTGTGATGGAACTCTTTTCCATCTTAATGGTGAAGTTAATTAACAAATTTTCATGTTCTGGGTATCAAAAACCCCAAAAGTAATTTTCCAGCATCGACTGAACTATGCTAAAGTTACAGTCCGGTGTGGCATCGCATTTTTGAAAATCAGTGGTCCATACTTTTTCAAGATGCTGGCGGTAATGCAGTGGTTGTAGATGGAAATCTGTAAAAGCTAATGATTAGAGAATATTTGCAACTTGAGCTAGAAAATATAAACAGTATAACTAGCTCCAACAAGGGGAGTTAATATCAAAGTTAATAGTTATCTTCAAAGGGGAGTTAACATCATCAAACCAGATACCTTATCGGAATTAAAATGCAGCATCTTCCAAGATAGTAACAGCATAACTCTAGAGGTTTTGGGTAGAGTAATGAGCAGTGCCCTTAAAAGAGGGGATATTTGAACAATAATGATGGTCAGCTAGATGACAATATGTGCCATACAAAACAAATAGTTATAAACTTGAGGGTTTTAAACTATCTCGAATCCTGTATATCCCGTAGTTTCCTTCTGAGCGATTTTTATAAACAGGATGAGTGAGATATTGACTGCCATGCACCTAAGCTTTCTAATATATTGCAATTATTTCATGTCAAGCTTGAACTTGATTTTTTTTGTATTACTGTTGCAACAGTTTGTTTTTCTTTACAACAAATTCGTCATACAAATTCTTCTTGTGACACTTCTTTTTTTAAGTGCCAAATTTTCTGAACCTTCCTAGCATTCAGTCATTTCTATTCATTTCAGACACACATGGATATTTTTCAAAATTTTCCTTTGTAACATCTAATTAATACATTCCAAGTATTAGAGAAATAGAGACTTGTTCACATTTTAAAATTTCATCTCAATATGGCTCTAATGAAACCTATAATTGAAATGCATGAACCCATCCGCATGAATACTTTGGTGCGTGAAAAACAAAAACAACCCCATCCATTTATGGAGTACCCAGTTATGGATGTTCTGGAGCATGAAGTAAGTAAAATCACCTCTTTGTGTCCCCACTTACGAGCAGTCAGGTGCAAAGCGGACTTTGAGAGCATAAGTAGGATGCACGACCATCTTATGCACAGGCACAATTTTCTGAGGAGCAGTGGCGGTGCCTCCATCCAGGCGCCAGACGTACGCAGACCCTTTGTTGGTGACGGCAGCAAGCAGCTTGCCATCACTGCTTACGTCAAGATGCTGGATAGATGCTTCTACTTCAGGAATCTGAAAGATCTCTGAAATGTTTGACACTAAATATTTTTTTTAAACTTTCAATGAAAATTGAATGAATGGAAATTTACCAGTTATGAATAATTTTTGAAATCCTAGAATGAAGAAAGTATTTTTATGTTAGTTCTTGACTTCCTAGCCACACCAAAAGTGTTCTCATGAGTTTAAAAAAAAGGGACCATCAGTATAGACTGTAAATAATGAAATATCTATGCACAAAGAGTTTACCCATACACACCTTGCGCATAGAAATAGCAAGTTAAGAAAAAGAAAAAAACACAAAAGAAAAAAGAAATAAACCTAAAATTGAACCTTGCAGTTCCAATTCTACCACATGTCAATTATTTCAGGGATGTGATGATAGAAATTAAACGGTTGAAAATTTTTGGTTGAGTAGGTTCTTTGAGACTGACATTTGCAGAGGCACCTTGGCAAAACTGAGCAATGAAGTAGGCATTGTTGCCAATACTTGCTCTCCTGATCACTTAGTCACCAAAAGTCACAGTAGCTCACAACTAAAACTAATTCACCATTATGATCATAAATTCAATTATTGCAGGGTGGTGACAATTGGAAATTTGAAAGGTTGCAGTCTCAGAATGTTATCAGACTTAAAGGAATTCAAATTTAATTAGCAATTCAAAATTAGACAACTGTGTAAAAAACTTTACTTAGCATGATTGCATTCAAGTGACACAAAAACACAATAATAACTTTAAACTTTACAAATTGAATGTAAATTCTTACACTTAAAAATCTATATGATACAACACTATAAAAAACTAAAATAAAAAGGCATCTCTTCAATTGCATTATAATATTACCTATACCATGAGCTCTAACCCTTTCATTCAAAGCAAATACTTTACACTTTAGCAATATTTATAAAAAAATTACTGATCATTACTTTACATTTTTTATCAACTGTGTTCAATATTGCATGAATGGGCATGTTATTAAATCCTAGTAATGAAAATTTTCCATTCTAAATATAATTATTATGATTGTATTTTAGAGCTATTAATAAAAGCCATGCTAATATTTTGACATATACACCAAGTAAACAATATAGTATAACTACAAAAGTTTTTTTTAACATCAATATAAAACCTTCAAGTTAACTTTTCTTGAATGAAAATACGCTATTATGAAACAAATTCTGGCTCACCATTTTACCTGTCAGTTAACCAAGAAAATACATAAATCACCTCCCGGTATATCTCATGATCTCAATCCCACTTTAACATGTTAGGTGTGGCGGGTTAAACTGAATTTCAATTTTCAACTCAAATTTGAGTTAATTTTACAGATCAATATTGAAAATAACAAACATCAAATAAATTGAACCTTCATTTAGTTTTCATTAATAAACATTTTTATAAATTGAGTTAGTAACTGCTGGTTGGTCAGCAGCATTATGAAAATCCTCCCAGTGATCCCCGATGGTCCTGCTGCACTTGAAGTGTTAATGAAAGAACCGTTGAAATTGAAGAAAAATGTCATCAGGCACTGGCTGCTTCAGTCATGTCCCCACTCACCAGCTGCTCGCTGTGTTTAGTCTTCACATCCCAGATGTGAATGATACCTGACTGGTCACCTATATAAAGTTGGGCTTGGTTAGGGTGCAGTGTGGCGCACAGCACGGGGGAGTCTATCTGGAATATCCGAGCAACCACAAGACTGCGAGCTCTGTGGTAATAGTGATTAAGATTTAATGTTGTGCGTGATTGTATATCATACAATGGTAAAAATGCTTTATTTGAAAGAATATACAATTTTATTCCAATTCAAAAAATTGCAGTTACATATAAATAAATGATTCCTAAAAATGAGGCTTTGCCACAAGTCAATTATGCCATATAATATAATTATACCAATTATACCATTGAAAATACTTCAAATCTAAATAAAAACTTCAATGCCTCTTGCATTAACAATGAAATGTATAAATGGAGGAAAAAATTTAGCATACAGTTGAACAATTAATTATGTATGAAGATGTTTAAAATGTAGAACCTCAAACAGAATCTCCATGCAATTTTTATTCATAAATTTGTCAATAATTGAAATTATGATGATAGAAAAATGACAAAAGGCATGCAAAATAAAAAATAACGTAGATAAGAAAAAAAGAAATTAGATTCATGGCTCTCACCCTCTAATGTCCCAGATTTTTGCAGTGCAATCCTCCCCTCCAGTGTACATCCACTTGCCATCCTCTTGGAACCCAAGCGCAGTAACGTTCTTAGAGATGCCATCATAACTGATGAGATGATTTGGGGTGTTGCTGTTGATGTCGTACATCCGCACATGTTGGTAGCTTGCAGCACCAAGAAGGAAACGGTCAGGACTGATGGCCAGTGCATTAGTTTGCTGTATTAGTGTTAAAGAAATTTACATCAAAAAATGCTAGCAAAATCAAGTTAATCATAAAATTTTGATAAAATATTTTACATAATGAACAGAGTCCTTAATTAATGACAGTTCAACCAACAAGGTTTCATGTATGAAACACAATCTCTCATAAATGACTAACAAAACAGGTTTTAATATGAACAAGTCAGGTTTGTTTTGGGAGTGTATGCTAAATCAGACCTACGTATGCAAGGAGGAGAAGGCAGAAGGTCATAAACTCAACAAGGAGAGACTGACTTTTCTTCTTGGGGCTAATGCTGCTGGTGACTGCAAGCTGAAGCCCTTGCTGGTGAACAAGGCAAAATATCCAAGGACATTCAAGGGTCTTTTGCTTGTCACCTGGAGGTCCAACATTAAGGCCTGGGTGACGCTCAAGATACTTGAGAACTGGTTTACCAATCACTTTGAGCCAGAAGTGGAGCATTGGTGTGCTTCTAAAGATTCGTCATTTAAAGTGTTGCTAGTGTTGGACAATGACTCTGCTCTTCCTGCATAGTTGGATGACTTTCATCTTAATTTCAAGTTGGTTTTGCTATCACCCAATGCCAGAGCCCTTTTACAGCTTATGGTCCTAAGTGCCATGGCTTCTTTCTAGGCATAATTTCCCTGAAGAATATTTGCTATGGCTTTCAATACCCCTAAGAAGAACAAGAAATTGCTTGAAGGATTTTTAGAAATTTACAATAATTTTTGAGCTGTAAAGAACATTTATTATGCTTGAAATGAAATGAAGCAGACAAATTTGAATGGTACATGGGAAAAATTGTTTCCTTAGTTTGTGAAGGCTTTCAGTGACTGAGACAATTGAGACCATCACAACGAATGTTGTTTCCCCAAGTAAACCGCTTAATTTAGAGATGGAGGCTGATGATGACACAAAGCTGTTGGTATCTCATAGAGAGGAGTTATGTGCTGAGAACTTCAGGCAAATGGAGAAGCAAATTGAAGAGGAGGAAGATGAGACACAAATCTGAATGCCAAAGAGATTTACAACCAAGGAATTGGCAGAAGATTTTCCAATGATAGAGAATAAGCTGCGAAAGTTTGAAGCTAATGCACCCAATACAGCTAGAAATCAATTTGTTAGTTTAAATTAAAAAAACAAGGAGAAAACTTTTTTGCATAGCCTAAATACCTATATTTTTTTTTGGCCTAATAGAGAAACAGGATTATTTTTTTCTGTGACAAAAAATAATAATTTTAGATAATTTTAAAGCATAGGCATGAGTTAGTCTAATGGGTAATAGATTGTCTGACATGTTACAAGGAGGTCTAAAAGAACAGAAGCATAACCATCCAAATTAATCTTAAAAGCTTCTTCAAGAAAGTAGAGAGGCCTGTTATAAATCCTATACCCTCCACTGTAGCTTTTGTATTGCCTTGCCTTCTCCAGCCTCTGCAGGTTCTTCAGACTCACCTGCTTTAGAATCTCTACCACCTGCAGGTTTTCTAGACTTGTCTGACCCAGTATCTTTAGAACCTGTTGTACAGGCTTACTTATAATAGGAATGAAAGATTGTGCACCTGTATTTCATATTTATCTCTAAGGTATTTATTAGATCTAGATGTGCTTTCAAGTTAAAGAAGTTTAAGGTCATATCTAATATTATACTTATATATACTGTACTGTATGTCCATTAGTGTAGGTAACTTTGGTGCTTCTGCATATAGGTACTGTATTCAGGTGTGTTCCAACTTACACTAAAATTTGAGTTACAACACATAAGAACAGATTTCCAAAGTAAACTGAGAACCCTCTAAAAACATACTCACTTACTACTTGCCAAATTTTTAATAAACATGAAATTCATTATGTATATAAAACTTACTGTTGCCTATAACTTGAACAAAATTATCATTTTTTACATGTATCAAGTTTATTCATTATTGATTACTTCCCACACTTCATTAACTGGCAAGAAAAGAAAAAGACAAACAGTTTATTTCAAATAAAGATGATGTAAAAAGCTGACCATTGGTTTTCTGAATTTTAAATATCACAATTTATTATTTTGGCATTTTTTTAACCCTGTATAACTACATTTTAACATTTTTGAAGGTAAAAGCTTTAACAGGGTTAAATTAAATTGAACAGGGATAAATTACATTAAACAGGGATAAATTAAATTAAACAGGGTTCAATTAAAGTTTAGACTTAGATCTTGCTAGTCAAAATATAAATAAGTTAACTTAAAATTTTGTCTCACCATAGACATTTTT
>JACJUY010003850.1:90161-102519 GCA_014220935.1 Platorchestia sp. MABIK | reverse complement strand
GGTGCCCAGCAGTACAGGTGCCCAGCAGTACAGGTGCCCAGCAGTACAGGTGCCCAGCAGTACATGTGCCCAGCAGTACAGGTGCCCAGCAGTACATGTGCCCAGCAGTACAGGTGCCCAGCAGATGCCCAGCTTAAAGCTGCGGCAGCAAATGGACAGCAAGCTTCACTTCATGCTGCGTAATTTCAGTTTCCAAACTTCAATGCACCAAATTATTGGTCGACATGGTCCAGAAAAAGAATAAATTTTAATAGGAAGTGTATTATATTATTTTTTTGTTCATTCGTGTAGCTGTTGCAGCGTTGCTCAAGTTCTGTGGCCTGTTGCAACAGCCTTGTTCTCGGTCGCCGGTGCAACCAAGCTCGGCGCTCACTCTGAGCTCGTGCTCTGTTATAATATCTTGAAATAAATTAAGGGAATAAAGAGAATAAAGTTCAATCATGAATAAAAGAAGTCGCGTGAAAAGGCTGTTAACTACCTCATTAGCAAAGTTATTACATAATTAGTAGTGCATACAATTTTATAATACGCAGCTTAGAATTTCTACACCACTACAACTGCCGTAGCAATTATGAGTAGAAATTTTACCTGTTGTTTATTCGATAGGCGTCGTCGTTTTATTGTTTTATATAATAAGCGATTTCGAATAGTGTGTATAATATAAAGAGCCTAAACAAAAAATCAATAGATATTAAATTAACAAAGCAAAGCCAGTTCAAATCTGACATGCATGGCACGAACAAGGTCCCAATCCACAAAACACGAAAACAAACATCGGCATCTAAGGATGCTTCATTTCCAATCAAGCCTGATACATATGATCTTGAGCATTGGTTTTTCAAATGCCTTATAACTAACACTATATATAGGACACCATGACGGTTCCCCCGTAAAGCCGGTACCCATTTCCGACACCTGGGTTGAGTGAGGTATTGTGCTTGAGCTTTCCCTTATACCCAACGGGGAAAATCGCCGCGTCAGCGCCGGGATACGAACTCTCGACTCCTACATGCAAGGGCGATGCTCTTAACCACTGTGCCACAGCGAGCACAGTGGTTAACTATAGTTAACCACTGTGCAGTTAACACAGTTAACACAGTGGAAAACTATATAGTCAACATACAATCAACAAAACACGAACACACCGAATATTGGACGAGTCTCCACACCGTCCGCCACCAGCACTAGTACATGCTCCAAGTTATTCCATTTAGCCGTGCTTGTTATGGTGCACTGCATCCTGATGCCGGCACGCTTGCATCACTGTGGATCTATCATGCGTGTCAGTTTATTCTTTTAATGACGCTATTCCAAATTGTAGTTCAAAGGCTGAAATAGTTATTTTAAAAGAACGTATTTCCTCTTCTACTCCCCCCCCCCCATCGAAAGCTGGGTCTCGCGGACAAGCAATCTTTGCAGACAGTTTCTCCAGACGCGTGTGAAGTGTTCTATTATCTGTGACTCCTGTGATGATACCAGATTATTATTGTTTTACAATTTACGCCTATATTTTTCTTCAGTAGCTTGAGTAAGTTGATCAGTAGCTTATCTTCAGCAGCCTTTGCTCCGGACGTTTTCATTTAAGAAGAACGATTTCAGAAAATACATTTGAAATTTTAGACGTAGCTGCAACACAGTAAGGAAGTTCGACCGCTAATGATAATTTCGTGCCGTGGATGAAATTGTGTCGGAATGAATGCTTGTAGTATGATAGATTGGCAAAATATGATATTTATTTGCCACGAGAATACACATCGTTACAAGTTGGACGTCAAAATGAACTTGATATTTGTCAACAATATTGGCGTTATGAGCCATGTAAAATATAACTTCTACGGTAATCTAATAAAAGGGGAACTAATTCTAAGGTTAAGTAAAGAAAATCATTTAATTATGTTATGTTGCTGATGTTAAATTAGTAACCTTATAGGACACACGCTGTTGCTATAATATTTCTAGGTGTGTATGGATACCGTTTACGATTGTAAGTTAAGGATTAACTTCTTACAAGTAAAGACGTAGGCTGTTGAGGTCAATATAAGTATGAGAAAATTACAACTACACACTTCTGAAAATTGCTGCTGAGAGCAAATTTGCCTTTTTTCTTCATAATGCCCTTCATACTGAAATTCTACGCGGAGATTCGTTTCAGCGATTTTTTATCGACAGTTCTCATCTTCGCTGAACATATCAGATAATTGTGACAGAAATAATTATAGTTTTGGCAATAGTTCCAGCTGGAGATGATCTCGCTGACTCCACTTCACCATAACGATAAACAACAAAACAATTTGATCATGCAGACAACCGAGTTCCTAGCAGCCGAGCAGGTTTGCTATACCCTGGATTGCCTTTATCATCAAATCTTATTGAAAAAAACTTGACATTTCCTCAAAAAATTCCAATTAAAACAGAAATTTCCGCGAGGTGAAAAGCCGTGATTTTACAGCAGTGGCCGTTGTGTTATAATCACATTTTACGAGGTTGCGGTAGCATGGCTACGACGCGATGTTGGTCGCTATTTGACACGTTGACTGCGTGTGTGCGGTTGTGACGGTTGGTTCCGTTAGGTTGTGACTGGCAGAATTGAAAAACCGACTTTACTACTCAAGTCCGTCCAAATCCTTTCTAAAAAGTGTGAGAAATATAATTGCACGATACAATATTTTACCTCGAAAACTAAAATCAGATAGGTAGTGAAATAATTGAACTGCTATTCTTTTACCCTGGTTTGCAAATGAGCAATTTACCTAATGGTTCACATATGTCCAATATGTCGTGAACGTGTACAGTCCCACACAAACAATTCAAATGAATAAAAAAGAGAGACAGAAAGCGAGGCAGACGCTCATCCAATATGGCCACCAGAGCTCGAAGTGCAGCGTGTGCGCAGTTACTGCGCGTGTGTGTGTGTGTGTGTGTATGTGTGTGTACATATACGTCGAGAGTCTCTTTGTCGCCGTTCAATTTCGAGTTCATCTTACACCTGTTGTTTTCCGAAGACAACAATGGAGTGCGGCAGCGAAAACAATCCGTGCGGCCTAATTACGCGGCACACTTAAGGCTTCCTGCTCTAATTAATCTCATGACTTTGATCTGGTTTTTGTGCCAATGTGAACAGCTCAATCAAAAGAAGGACTCGTCGGAGCAATCGATCTATATTGATATTAGATTGTTTTTCGCTCATCAAATTTTGGCTTTCACGGAAGACAAACCTCATGGCGAGCTGTTCTTTTGAATTACTAATGCGGGTATTGGCAGTGAAACAATGGAAGTACGCGTGCAATTACTTACATGAAATGGGTTGCACTCATCCTTGGGAGTTAGATAACAGCTCAGAGTGCCCTCTAGTAATGTACAGTATATAGTTCCTAATTGTTCCAATGGCAGTTACTTTTTAATTAGTAGTATTAGTAACGAATTTGAATTAGTAGTATTCGCATTAATTGTGAAACAAAATTATTATTAAACAAAATTTAATAAAGTCGGAGTCGTTTACGAATGCAACTGTCTTCAACCGTCCACCATCACGTCAAATCACAACCACGATCATTCAACATAATTTTTCAGTGCTTTTCGTAAACATTTAAGATGTTTTGACCGTTTCGAAAATGTTTACCTTTAGCACATGTAAATTCTCAAGCTTATCAATGCGCGAATACGAACATATTTTTTTACACTTTTAATGAGCCACGCTTCCATTCACTTGTATTGTATTTATTCATTTACACAGTTATACAGATGCATTAAGTTTTGATGCATCTATTATACTAAAGTTTCTTCTAATCGTCACTAATTTTAGTACGTTCAATTTACGATAATGTCTACATTCCTCTTCTAGAATGAAAGCTTAATAATTTGGACTACATTTTGAGAAATTACGATTAGTTTGCCTTCCAACACCCTACTGAAAACAACAAATAATTTTTTAGCGAGCAACATCAATAGCAAGACACAGCGACATCAAGAAAATGTGAACGGCTAAAAGAATAGAAAGTCTATGTACTTTCGTCTGTTACATTTTTGAACGTGAACTACTCAATTTATCCCACTCATTTATCAAGTTCACTCACTGTAAAAAGTAATATTAAAATTCGACTAATTTAACAACCGAAAAAATTGGATGAGCGGATTTATTATTCAGGCTTTACTGTCCCTCAAATTTTCCCCAAATTATTCGTTAAGAAGCAGATAGCAAACTTATCTATCATTGCCATACCTGAGATTCAAATATTTTATTTCTTCCTGTGAGGTAGTAAAATCAGTATCACAGATACGCTCAGCAACTACTTTCAGCTATACGAGTCAGAAAGTTCGATGGCTATAGATAGAAAAAATTACCAACATAATATACGCACAAACACGCGACGGACAACTGATAATTTTCCATGATATGTGGTTTAATCGTTTATTCCGTTTAAACGTTTTTGAATGCCGTCTATTTAGACGAAGTGTCCACATAGTTGAAAAGTAGCGTAAATTAACAAACACAGCATTCAAAAAATCAAACGAGAGTCTTTGTAGGGAGGTTTGGCAGTTGAAGAATATACAAGAAAGATACCATTCAACAGTTTCCTCTTGAAGGACGCCATGGATATAAAGTCATCTGTGAGCTGTGCACTTCTTGAAAACGCATGATATCTTATTTACGGTTGTCCACCTAAAATTACACGTTTATCAAATCTCAGTCAGTGTTGGACTCTATCTCAGGGCTCCAACCAAATGACTATTTTCGTTTTCAGGCTCGCGGGAAAAATGCCTACTTTATTGGCTGCTAGAATTGGGTTAGCGAGTGGTTCACCTAGCGATACTACAGGGTGGCGCATAAGTAACGCACCCTTTTAAAAAATTAATAATAAATAAACTATGAAAGGTATAACGATAGGGTTAATTGCAGACGATAGAGGAACTCTTAAAGTTTTTTTACATGTCGTATCCTGTCTACAGATATCCAGTGTATATTGCGGTACTAAATCTTTAAAATTTACCTTCAAAAAGGTTCGTTACTTATGCGCCACCTTGTGGTATCCAGACAGCTAGGATTTCACAACTACTGTTCTGCGCCTCGCAGTTTCTAGCTATAGTTATCGCGATAATTTGGCTAGTAGAGATCTCAGAATTGGACAATCACGTTCCGCCAGTGACACGACCTTTCACTTTCTGAGAACTCAGCCACAATTCCCCACTCTACCCAGGTGTCGGAAATGAGTACCGGCTTGACGGAGGGTAACCGTCATTGCGCCCTGATGTTGGTTATAAGGCACTTGAAAAACCAATGTACTTGATGATTTGTATCAGGCTTGATTGGAATAAAACATCCTTTATCCTCTCTGGCTTTAACTTTTATTTAAACAATCATGCACACCCTCTATAAGCTACAAACACTCTGGGGAATACATGAAAAGATTCATAAGCAGTGGCATAAGTAACATCGCTGTTGGTCTTTCCCTCATTCCACTGGTATTGTATAAATGGCTTTTTAGCTTCTTAACCGATATGGGAAAGGAAGAAGGAAGTGAAAAGTAAACTCAATGAATAAAAGAGTTTTCCCTCTTGACTCTACTAGCGTTCTTCTCCGTTTGCTATGGTCACCAGAGGAACTGCTTATACTTTGATAAAATAACTCTCATGTCAGACTGGGATCAAACCAGAGTCTTTCTTTTCAAAGTGTCATGTTTATCTTTACGCCACGGGTTAAGACTGAAAGTAAACAGTCCGATCCAACTTGTCATAAGAGCCATTGAATAACCTCAGGAAAGCAATTGTCTGGAGCAAATTTGCCAAAAAATTCTATCGCCTTAACAACTGCTTATTCATAAACGTGCGCTCTCGATTCTGGCTCACGCACCTTCTCGTTCCTTATTAAAGCTGCAACTCGCCCGGCCCGGTGACTGCGGCAAGAATTTCCGTAAATGTCGCGCACAGCAGACAATTATTAGCAACAGACCTTTAATGGTCCCATCATTCATCATTGCATACCAGTTATTTTGTTATCTTTCATTAATTAATATCAGCAGCACGACGCGAGTTTCGCCTTTCAAAAGACTTTAGGAGTCCGACTCAACAATTTTTTAGAATCATCGTACGAACTATCATTTCCATTAGAGCATAGACTGATTTTTATACAAAAAAAACCGTCACAGAAGTACAGTTGGAAGCGAAAGTTGTTCTGTCCACTTGGCTGTGATGTATTCTTTTTTTTACCATAAGCACTGAACATCTAGCAGCTCTGTAGGGTTATCAGACTCTAAGTACTCAAATTTACTCAAAATATCTAGAAAAAAGGTATTTTGGTTATAAAAAACATAAATAGCATAACCAAGTCGACAGAAGAACTTTTACTGCCATCCTCACCGCTACGATGATGGAAGTTGCTTGAAAATGTGACGTAGTGTGCTGCTGACAGCCCTCAAGACCCAGCCTAACTTTTTCGCCGCCTGCATGCATGTTTTTCGCCGCCTAAGCGATTTAATCGCTTAAATCACTTAGGTGGCGAAAAATCTGCATGCAGGCGGCGAAAAAGTTAGACTGGGGATGTGACAATCCGTTTTCTCAAATTTCGACACATGATGCAGAAATTCCTCTCAATGCGATCTCTGAGACTAATTCTTCCCCCAGCAACAAATATACTTGCAATGAGCGCACAAAATCTGTACGCAGGAGTATACATTTTTCCTGAAGACCTCAAATTTTATTCCCCCTTGTTTTGAAGCTGTTCTGAAGAAGTGGCCCAGCTGTGAAAACGACTGTGTAACTGCTCTAAAACGACCGTGTAAACGCTTTAAAACGCCCTTGTAAACGCTCTAAAGCGACTGTATAAACGCTCTAAAACGACCGTGTAAACGCTCTAAAACGACCGTGTAAACGCTCTAAAACGCCCTTGTAAACGCTCTAAAACGACTGTATCAACGCTCTAAAACGACCGTGTAAACGCTCTAAAACGACCTTGTAAACGCTCTAAAACGACCATGTAAACGCCCTAAAACGACCGTGTAAACGCTCTAAAACGACCTTGTAAACGCTCTAAAACGACTGTATAAACGCTCTAAAACGACCGTGTAAACGCTCTAAAACGACCTTGTAAACGCTCTAAAACGACCATGTAAACGCTCTAAAACGACCTTGTAAACGCTCTCAAACGACCTTGTAAACGCTCTAAAACGACCGTGTAAACGCCCTCAATAAAACGGGACCAGAAACAACGATGTCATGTAAGATTTCCCCGGGAAATTTACCACGCGGGTTGTCGCCCCGCATGACTTTTAAGACGCCATTGGCGGCTTGGTTTTGGACGAAACATTGGCCGCTGTGACCTTCGCAACGACGTAATTGTGAGCGACATTACCGACAAGATGCACTTGTTTTAATTCCTTGCAGTGAGTTTCTTTTAAGGAGTTAAGTTAATAAGTCGCCGTCGCAGCTACATACAGCTTTTTTAGAGCGCCCCCAACAACTGTCAGCTAATGGGCGGATGCTCAAAAATGTTTGTGCTGCTTTAGTCTTTATAAGTCCGTGAAATTCTTGACTTTAGCCAGAGACTGTCAAGCAGGATGAGCAACAGCGCCCATACCACGAGTCTTCTCGCAGTAATTTTTCATCAAACTTTCTCATCGGGAAGAAACTCTTTTATTTTTTACTTAATAATGTTTCTCATAGCATTTAAGATTGGTGATTTAAGTTTGTTTAATGTGAATCGTTGATAATTAAACTAAATCGATAACAATTAAATAACATTTGTTCTATACCACACTTATTTCACTGATTTTAAAAATATTGACGGAAAAATTATTCCAAATACAGGCCTCACTCTCAAGATGATACGGACTACACACACCTAATTTTATTTTCATGTATTAAATAGATAATATTTACTTTCTACATATTTTTTTAGATACATCAGTGTTGAAGACGTGTGCCGCAAATTGCTCGTTAGGCAATGTGAAAGAGAGTC
Organism: Platorchestia sp. MABIK; assembly: GCA_014220935.1. Classification (NCBI taxonomy): domain Eukaryota; kingdom Metazoa; phylum Arthropoda; class Malacostraca; order Amphipoda; family Talitridae; genus Platorchestia; species Platorchestia sp. MABIK. Next base: position 94,568 of record JACJUY010003850.1, on the reverse strand, counting down.
TTAAAAAATCTTTAAAATTACAACAACATCTACAAAAACTGCGATCGCATAGTCAGTATTTGAGAAAGATCTCTCCGATTCGCATAGGTGGTCTGAACTTTCACAAAGTCTGCTTGTTAACTTTATCTTCTGAAGCTTTTAGGGAGCGTGCAGACGTACTGTTTTGTAGACGTTTAACATTCGACGTTCCGTTTCTTGGTGCAGTGGTACAGCCTTTTGTTTGTCCTAGCGGCATCCAAACGCAGGCATTGGACCACTGCTAGAGACGGTGGCACTGGACCACTGCTAGAGACGGTGGCACTGACCACTGCTGGCACTAACCACTGCGTGTCACAGACTGATCAAACGTTGAGTGCCGGTGTGTGAATGTACGTCACTGATCGCAGCACAACCATTAAACCACAATCGTCGCCCCAATCGTCAACCACAATCGTCGCCCCCAATCGTCAACCACATTCGTCGCCCCCAATCGTCAACCACAATCGTCGCCCCCAGTCGTCAACCAGAATCGACACGATGCGCATAAATACTGAACGTCGCTGCACAACGCATACTGCCACAAACACACCCACAGACGGACTTTTTCACTGCGGCATCTACATGCAATTAAATCAGCCGTCCAAGTATAGCCTTAACATAAAGCGGCTAAAATCGTAGATTCAACGACAAAAAAATTAGACTAAGACCACCAGCACATCCCATTCTATCTTTTCACTGCGTCATCTACATGCAATTATATCGCCGTCCAAGTATAGCCTTTGCATAGGGCGGCTCAAATCGTACATGCAATGACGAAAATGTAAGACTAAGACCACCAGCATACCCCATTTTATCTTATTCACCGCGGTATCTATGACATCAGCCGTCCAAGTACAGCCTTTGCCTATACGGCTAAAATCGTACATGCAACAACGAAGAAGTAAGAAAAAAGCCGCAGTAGCAATAAGCGGCGAGTTGTGGCAGTGAGAACTGGAGGCGCGCCGCAGTGGCACGGGACGCTGTGTGTGGCTGACCAAAGTAAACACGGCGGCAAAATTAATATCCAACGCGGCGGCGTGAGCAATGTGGCAGCGCCGCAATATGTCATCATAAGAAAGAATGTGGCGACACATAAGCCCACACCGAGGTAACCAGCGGCCTTTTTGTGTGGGAGGAGGGAGCCTGTACAAGTCGAATTAAGGGAAGAGAAGAAGCATGCGGAGTAGACTCGGATGGATTTTTTTCGTAGTTCTCCGTAGGAGGTCATTTTTTGCGTCTTGGTTGTCAGTTTATTTGAACTTTCTATTTTTTACTCTCTTGCGCGTTTGTTTTTTCGTCCGATGAAATTTTAATAGAAACTTGCTTAGAACAGGAGTGAGTTTCAAGAACGCCAACATAATGGAGGGCGAAAAAAATTGCAAATCAATATCAACTGCTAACAACTCTTATATCTTGCAAGAAAAGTTAAAACTTCGAAATTACTCTTGCAGGAAAATCTGAGTGTAATTTCAATACACTGACTTTAGATATTACTTTCACATTTCTGTGAAAAGTCGCTTACGGGGACATTCACTATGGCCTCCGCATGAACTTCTAAACGACAATTGAGAACCAGCGTAAAAAGTTATATTCACAGCCATGGAACTCTATAACGGCCTTTCCAACTTGGTTGTCATTTCACAAGTTCGAAAGAATTTAGAGGATAATTTTTTTCATTTTGTCCATCGAAACTAAAAATGTACATTGATTTTCAAATTTATATTACCTCAATTTTAAAAACTTCAAAACTTCTCTAGTTAAGTCTAGAGTTGTGTGCAAACACCTCCATCTGCCTAGTGTCGAAGGTCACTTTGCTCGGGGCCTATCCTTGATCGTTGCGGTAAATGATTATGGAACCATCATACTTTCATAGATAAAGAAGCTATGTTTGATGATTTGAGCGCTGCAATAGGCAGACATTGTTTCTCGTTATTGTAAAACAAATCAGTTAAAGACGCCCACGTGATCACGTGAAGTAGAAGAGTGTAATTCAATAATACTTGAACAGCAAAACAATTCACCTCGCTAAACCTGAACACATGTTAACTTTGCAAAATTGTGTGCAAGGAGATGAACAATGAGTTGAAGTTATTTTAAGTCAGTTACACTGAGTAGAAACAATACTAAAGCGCTTGTAACTACAACTAAAATTAGTCTAGCAGGAGCAAATTGTTCAACACAACATTTACTGCAGGATCACATACTGAAAAATACCATGTACGGAACAAAAAAGCAATATCGTCCTAAAATATTATGCTTAAAACTGAATAAACTTTCGATGTCTTAGACTCTTATGCCTTATAAACCATTTCAAGAACATTAATCTCCAAAATTGACGCGCGCTATGATGTTCTATTTTAGGAATTCCAACTTGTGATTCAATTGAATAATGATAGTAATAGTTGAATAATAATAACTGTGACAGCATTCCATGTCCCAGTCAGTTCAGAGTCAGGTTAAGGATAATTTTCATCAATTTTTTTACAGCAGTTTTTGGATGTTTTCGATCGTTTGCGTTCATTCGACTTTGAAACTTTGCTGGGAATTTATGCATAAAGCCCGTAAAATTCATGGTGACAGTTTGTCCAGTGCAATGCAAAAGATGAGTTGCCATGAAGCGAAAAAACGAGAAATTCGGTTTCATTTGAAAAATTGTGCAGATAGCAGCGGCTAGATAACGCGCTTAAAACTACATCAAAATGAAAAAAAGAGGAAAAACACAAAAGGGAAGCGAACAGTTCTGGAATTAGAAATTCTATTTAGTAATTTAGTAATTTTTAGTAACTAGCAATTTTATTTATCAGTGCTACAAGTACACTTTCCTTATAATGCTTTAGAGAATTCATCTCGAGTAACTTTAAAATGCAAAAATAAACTCAGAAGAAAGACACAAAGTTATTAACGATAGCCAAGAAAAACTCATGTAATAACTATACTCAGAAATTATTTTCCTCTACATTTGACTGCCAGTGGTACGATATATTTGACTGCCATTGGTACAATATATTTCACTGTAATTGGTACAATTAGAAACAGTATAACTAGAGAGCATTATTAGCAGGTATCTAACTGTCAGATGCATTTAAAAGTTAAATAATTGATAGTTACAATTTTAAAGCAGTTAGCCCTTCTTCTTTTGAATTAATTTGGGCGAACTTGATCCTTTTTTCTGGACAAAGTTAGGAACTTGAGCGGTGCAGCGCAGTGAGATTAAGGTGATAATATAAAACTATGTAATAAAAACTGTAAGTGCACAAAATCGAATAATCCGTATCATAACGAGTTCAGTTTGACTCATTTCCACTTATTTGAGGTGCATTTCATTAACTACGTTAGAAGAGAAAGTAATACAGGGTTGCGCATACGTAACGCACCCTTATTTATTACCGCAATATACACTGGATATCTGTAGACAGGATACGACATGTAAATAAACTTTAAGAGTTCCTCTATCGTTTGCAATTAACCCTATCGTTATACCTTTCATGATTTATTTATTATTAACTTTTTGAAAGGGTGCGTTACTTATGCGCCACCCTGTATAACTGTCAGGATAACTTAAAAAATGTTCAACAGCTCGGCGCTCTTAGAAAACATTCAACTAAGAGATACAATTAGGAAGTAGTCAACTAATAAATGCAGTTATAAGGTATGTAACTGTTGGGTAAAATTAAAAACACGACTAGCATCCCAGTCTAACTTTTTCGTCTCCTGCATGCACGTTTTTCGCCGCCTGAGCGATTTAAGCGATTAAATCGCTTAGGCAGCGAAAAACATGCACGCAGGCGGCGAAAAATTTAGACTGTGCTATGTACACAGCTGCAAGACTAGTTTAAAAGTACTTGACAGCTAAGTACAATGAATAACATTTCACCTACTAGGAACAACACTATTGACGGCATTTAGACCAACATGTAGGTAGATTTAGAAAGCATCAAACTACTAGGTGCGACGAGATGTCATGTTGAGATGAACGTGAGCAATTTCAGGATTGTATGATGGGTCCAAACCAGCATGGGAGATCTCAGATCAAATCTCAGCAGATCTTATTGCAGTCGTGATCAAAGAAGACTCGCTCAAAGCCCCTCAATCTCCGTGTTCATCGTCGGAAAGTTTTCCATCTCCTCCGGCCCGCGCTAGCCGCGTGTCTGGGGCGCTGCTGCGAGGGGCTGTTTGTGTTGCGGTGGTTGGGCTGTGTTGTGGTGGTTGTGTTGTGTTGCGGTGGGCTGTTTGTGTTGCGGTGGTTGGGTTGTGTTGGTTGTGTTGTGTTGTGTTGTGTGTGTTGTGTTGTGTTGTGTTGGTTGTGTTGTGTAGCGGTGGTTGTGTTGGGTTGTGTTGGTTGTATTGTGTTTCGGTGGTTGTGTTGTGGCAGTTGTGTTGTGTTGCTTG
>JACJUY010003850.1:29564-88781 GCA_014220935.1 Platorchestia sp. MABIK | reverse complement strand
CTAGACCGGATTTTCAAGTAATTTACCTAGACCGGATTTTCAAGTAATTTACCTATACCGGATTTTCAAGTAATTTACCTAGACTGGATTTTCAAGTAATTTACCTAAACCGGATTTTCAAGTAATTTACCTATACCGGATTTTCAAGTAATTTACCTAGACCGGATTTTCAAGTAATTTACCTAGACCGGATTTTCAAGTAATTTACCTAGACCAGATTTTCAAGTAATTTACCTAGACCGGATCTTCAAGTAATTTACCTAGACCGGATTTTCAAGTAATTTACCTAGACTGGATTTTCAAGTAATTTACCTAGACCGGATTTTCAAGTAATTTACCTAGACCGGATTTTCAAGTAATTTACCTAGACCGGATTTTCAAGTAATTTACCTAGACTGGATTTTCAAGTAATTTGCTTAACCCCACAGCTGACAGCGTAAATACTCCCAAGTCAATTCGGCTATGTTACGTGTTCAGCAGCAGGCAACGTAGCCTAGTTAACAGAAACACCCACGCAGCCAGCTGTAACGTTACAACGACGCGTAATATTTGAAAATCCAGCCACATCTGAGTGACTCTAGGAAACGCACTCGTATTTTTCAAACTGCACGTGCGGCCGATTCCACACGACGAACAATCGTACAGCAAAAATCCAATTAGTGTTTGTGAGGCTAGTTCTTGTTATGTATTGAAGCGAAACACGCATTAAAATTTGCTCTAGGTATAATGAACGTTTCATCAAAATTTAGTTGATCCATATTTTCTTTTACATCAGCTTTTCGAAATACTCTTCAACTAACGCCAGGAAGCAATCACGTTACCTTTATTTGAGTCTGTTTCTTTCTATGTCTTGTTTTACACACATGGATCTAGCGGTGAATTTTGATTTCACTCTGTCTTTTCTATCTTCCCTCTTTCCAACGAAAAGAAACACCGCCGGCCGGGATTGCTAGGTATCGAACCGACGACTCTTCCCGTTAAAGAAAAGCGCTCTCAACCGCTAAATGATCTTTGAAATTGTCACAAGCTCACGCGTATGATAAAAAGGAGAATTAATGTACAAATTAAATTTTAATTAATTTTTCGATGAAGATTTTTAATAATCGACCATTTGAAAATATAAGTGTCTTTAGCTTTGATTTTTCGGCACTGAAAAATACCCGTAATAAAACATGAGGATCGTTTAGTTTTGTGTCTACCTGTCACAGGCACGCTCGAAAAGTGGAAATTGAAAAAGCGAAACTTTGAAATTAGTTTTCCATTCGTGCACACAAATCAACACGTGACTAGTAACAAGCTAGAAAAACGTGCTTCACCACACCAAGAATTTTTAAAATTTTCTACCGAAATAATGCTGGCACAAAATATTCCCAAGAGTCCGAGACGAGATAACATTGTCGCACAAGGCTAACGAAAACATTTTACAACAAGAATAAGACAATAAACTTAAAATCTACGCTGATGAACCATTATCTCGCTGCTATTTACTGTACACTGATCGTGTAGATTGGAAATCTAATATTAATTCAAGGCGTCAATCTTATGAGAAAATATTTTACAGTTAAAGGAAATTTCCATTTAACTTTATGAGTCATTCAACACGGGCGCATTTGATACATAGAGATTGTGGACAAAGAAACATAAAGTTGAGTGAGTTTTGAGAGTGTCCGTGATTGATAGTTCTAGTAGGAATGCCAGGTATGAAGTTGTGCATCTACTTTTTATTTCTGAAATACTCAAAGACATTGACTCATGAGTTCGATAACATCAATGCAACGAAATGATATTCAAACGAGTTGCTAGCCGGTACAAAATATACGGCAGTTAGAGTGGAAACGAAAGTCACTCTTTGCAATTCTGCACTAACTGGCGAGCACATTCGAGTACATATAGCACGTACTAGCGTAGATGAGATCTAATCACGCACGCATGATAGCAAAACTTTGAATCAAAAGCTAAGCAATGGGAGTAATGATATGAGTTATTTCACATGGAAGCCAATGTTAATCAAAATCCGAAATGAGGAACATTTTCACATTTCAACGTGCTACTATGAAGAATATGCTGGTGCTTTCGAGAACCAAATGATGACTGTGAATGTGACTTATTTCTATTTTACTTGCTCTGGTGCCTGCGCGTGAATGGTGTCTGGCGGCACGTGACACTGGTATAAACCAAAGAATTGGTGGATCGTTCCTGTTACCAAATCTATATTTCATTTTATTTCAGTAAATTATTCAGAGAGATTTATTGTCGAGAGACATTTGAGCGTAATATAGGGAAACGTGCTTTCTTAAAAATATGGGAGTGTGAGATATTGAACATTAAATACGTTAAATTACCCGTTGGTGTCATTATACATTTAAAATACCTAATATATAGAATGGCGACTAAATATAACTCAAGGATACGTTCCTCTGCTGGTCAATACCTATTCAGAGTGTCCAAAAAAAAGTTTCCACAGGCCTATATTTGTACAAATGATACCGGTATATCGGTATATGATACCAGAAACACATGATTCCGATTTATGGTTCCGGTATCACACATACTCGTATATCGGTCAGTGGATACATTTTTTGAGGGTACCCTGTGCAGCAATCTAAAGGTGTTTTTATATGGTGATCACTCTTCATCAGCTAGAGAGATACTTCACCGCAAATACATGACTATAGAGCCCTTAACCTTCTAGACAACTCTGACAGACAAAACACAACCTAGACATTACTCTAGGAGACAATGCACCACCTAGACATAACTCTAGGAGACAATGCACCACCTAGACACAACTCTAGACCACCTAGGTGTCCCAATAACTCTCCCCCACAGACCACCGGAAACGCTCCAGACGATAGCAAAGGTAAATTTGAATTCTGTTAGAGCGGTATTTTAAAGCGGTATTTTAGAACGGTATTTTAGAGCGGTATTTTCTTCGGAACCTCTTGAGTTTTTCCGATTTTATTTCCTTTCTTTTCTGGAGAGGACGCAGCGCTATCTCGGGGGCCAGCAACGCTGGGTAAACATTTGGGCTATGGGAGATGTGGTGCGACCGTGGTGGTGGTTGTGGTGAGGTGGTGGCGGTGGTGGTGAGATTATGGTGGTTGTGGTGCGGTGGTTGTTGTAACACCTGGTAATGAGGTGATGGTGGTGGTTGTGATGAGGTGGTGGTGGTGGTGGTGAGATGATGGTGGTTGTGGTGAGGTGATGGTTGTTGTAACACCTGGTAATGAGGTGATGGTGGTGGTTGTGATGAGGTGGTGGTGGTGGTGGTGAGATGATGGTGGTTGTGGTGAGGTGGTGGTTGTTGTAACACCTGGTAGTTAGGTGTTGGTGGTGGTTGTGATGATGTGGTGGTGGTGGTGGTGGTGGCAATAACACCCGGCGGTGATGTGGTGGTGTTGTAGTGGTACTGGTGGGGAGATGGTAGGGGAAGTTACCTAGGTGCTGATAACACTCTAGCAATGCTCATTATCAGCTGTGAGCATACGAAAATGCAGTAAAAATTAAAGAACGGGAGAACTATGAATTGCGCACACAGCACGCAATAACAGCAAGTACACACCTAACGCTTCTAAGATAATCAGCGTAGCGCATAGTTTTATAGAGGAGTTGGGTATCCTGGCTACCTAGGTAGCACTTGAGGCCTCAGAATATCTAGCTACTGTAAAGGGAACATTTTAATATACAGTAGAGTTATTTTGGCACCGCGATATAAAGTCTGGCAGCATCACAAATTCTCAATATACAGCTGTTATTTTGGCTACGCGATATAAAGTCTGGCAGCATCACAAATTCTCAATATACAGCTGTTATTTTGGCACCGCGAAATGAAGTCTGGCAGCATCACAAATTCTCAATATACAGCTGTTATTTTGGCTACGCGATATAAAGTCTGGCAGCATCACAAATTCTCAATATACAGCTGTTATTTTGGCTACGCGATATAAAGTCTGGCAGCATCACAAATTCTCACTATACAGCTGTTATTTTCGCAACGCGATATGAAGTCTGGCAGTATCACAAATTCTCAATAGGTGAGAGTGATGCGCAAATTTGCACGCCGTGTGAGGAGCAGCAAGTAAAATAAGAGCGACACTCGCGGCTGATGAAGAGACAGCAGAGCATGTGTAGACGCGCCTCCTTAAGGCAATACACTACAAAGGACAGAACTTCCTGAGTCCCAAGAAAAACAATGCTGAGGGCTAAGAATATATGATTGCCACGCAAAGCTCTTCCTCAACTTTGGCAGGAACTTGAAGCTATCTTTGAAAGTTGCGCAAGTTTAAGCTTTTCTTCAGAAACCACCCGCCTGATAAACTTTTTTTCTCGGCGAGACGCGGACGGCGGCCCCGCGACCGGCGGAGGCTGCTGGGCCTGCACACCGAGGCGAAAATGGAGTGGCTCTTTTTGAATTGAATTAACCATTGTTTCATTCTTTTTTCGCGCGGACCTATTAAAGTATACACCTTAAGTTTAATTCCTACATTTGTGGCTAAGTTAAAATGAAGTTTCTGATCACTATAAATCAGCATAAAACAGTTTCAAATTTTTTCCGTACGGTCCAAATAAAGTTAACACCTTAAGTTTAATTCATGCATGCTAAGTTAAACTGAAGTTTCAGATCAATTTAAGTAAGCACACAACAGTTTCAAGTTTTTCGTACGGACCGATGAAAGTTAACATCTCAAGTCGAATTCACACATGTATGCTAAGTTAAACTGAAATTTCTATTCAATGCAAATGAAACACACAGGAGTTGCAAGTTTTTTCCGGACGCATCGATTAAAGATTACTCTGCATCTGAAGGATCATTCACGTACGTGTACTATGCAAAATTAGAGTTTCAGATTGGCTGACTATATAGGGGAAAATAAAACGAAGCGCATTGTTCTCAGCATGGATGAAAATAAAACAGCGAGTCAACTTCGGTTCTTATGAAATAAGGAGTCCTTTAATGTAAAATAAACTCTACCAGTCTTTCCTCATGCAGGGAGCGGTCTCACCACACCAATAACAAAATAGACATCAAAAACACCTGCATCGTTCACAAAAGTGGAAATCAGGCAACGGCAGATTCGCAGTACATATTCTCGTGCATTGCTGAAGGTGTGAGCTACATATTGGCAGCGGCAGAATTCCTTCAAGAATAGTCTCCGAATTAGGAGATTCGTATTTTTATGGGCGAGCTTAAAGTGATACCTTAAATGTAATTAACGCTTTGTCGTTGATATAGCCAACGTTCACTGTTGTTAATTCAAATTTCAAGCAAGAAAAATTCCAGAATGTTTAAAATAAATACTTGAAATGCATTGTATCATTATCAGCAGTGTTTTGTTCTTCAACATTTTTTAAATGTTTTTTTTGCTGTTCTTCACTTGCGGAATGTCTCTTTTTATTATTTACTTTACAATTTGGTATTCAAAGTTCACGCTTCATGATTTTGCCGCTTGCATTTGTATTGTCATTTGTGTTCTTCCACGCACTTAATCTAAAGGTATTTTCCGACACTCGTTTTTCAGGCATTAGTATTTCTAGGCATTGACGTATAATAAGTTTTGTCTTATTTTAGTCACATGCATGTTGTGCTATTTTTATTTGCCGCAACTTTGCACACAATTGTCATATATAGCATACGTAACTCATGTGCTCACTTTAAATTAATTAGTTGAATCTTTCTGCGTGTAATGAGTTGAACGTATTGTTGAACTTATTGTTGAACTTATTGTTGAACTTATTGTTGAACTTATTGTTGAACCGTTTGTTGAACGTATTGTTGAACGTATTGTTGAACTTATTGTTGAACTTATTGTTGAACGTATTGTTGAACTTATTGTTGAACTTATTGTTGAACGTATTGTTGAACGTATTGTTGAACGTATTGTTGAACTTATTGTTGAACTTATTGTTGAACTTATTGTTGAACTTATTGTTGAACTAATTGTTGAACTTATTGTTGAACTTATTGTTGAACTTATTGTTGAACTAATTGTTGAACTTATTGTTGAACTTATTGTTGAACTAATTGTTGAACTTATTGTTGAACTTATTGTTGAACTTATTGTTAAACTTATTGTTGAACTTATTGTTAAACTTATTGTTGAACTTATTACACGCAGTAATAAGTTGAACTTTATTACTCTCTTCGTGTTGGTCAAGCTTATGCAGCGCTACTGATCAAACTTATCTTATGTGAAAATCCTTGATAGGTAGAAAAACCATGATAAGAATTATTATACTCATTTCAATAGTGGAGAAAATAGAGAGAAAGACATAAAAGTGAACTGACATCGCACACGTATACATGTGAAGAGCATAAAAAATATTTACACTTTAAACGCATTTATAAACTGTAGTAAACTCTGGATATCGTGTGTGAGAATATATAATAACAGTAAAATAATTCATAAATCCCGGGACCTAAAATGCATTGATTTGGGGAAAACGTTGAAATCAAAACACGTGAACACGTGCAACCAACAGCAGAAAAAAACACAAACACAAAACCACACGTCCAACAAACTTGTCCACGAACAGATAAATACTAAAAAACACAAAAACAAGTTAAAACAAATTTTGAGCTCTCTCATAATTCAGGGTTTGAGTATTTCTGAAGTTATTTCACAATTTCAGAGTTCAGAATACGTTATTTAAGAGTAAATTTAAAAACAAAGTCTGCCGCACACTCCTGCTGCAGAGCGCGTGATAAATCAGTTTTCCTAACACCTGTGTGTAGGGGCGACGCTGCCCTCTTTCCGTATTTCTTCCCAGTGACGTCGTAAGACGTAGATTATTGTCTATTTAGCCTGCGATGTTTCACAGAAGTGGTACATTTGTCGTGATCTTAGAAGGAGCCTGATGTAGTCTCCTTCTAACGTGTTATTGTTATGTTTTTGTATATCACGTAGTTAAGCCCTGTCTTAAATTTGTTCTTTTTTTTATTCTAGACTTGAATCGTAGAACCCTGGTGAACTAACTATTATATCACGAGATAGTGTCACCATTTCTGACGAGTAAGTTGTCTACATCAGTCTTTTCTTTTTGTGATGTGAGGGCCTGAGCTAAGAGTTAGGTAGGCGTTCTTTGTGTTGAATTAATTGTTCGTAATATTAAGTACTATTTTTTTTAGTGTTCATTGCGCTCAGCTTTCAGCACTTACTACTGTCTACGTCAACTTGATCTTATTTCATAATCTTCCTTCTCAGTTATTTGTACCTGTGCCTTTTCTAGATAGGTTCCGCATTACCTTAAACTCTAGGTTAGGTGGTGCCTTTTCCGTCCTCTCTTTGGATCGCCTTTGTTGCGAATGTGCAGGCTTAGACTGGCTGGTAAGTCAGTCTAATCTAATTATTTTTGTCTACTACATTTGTTATTTATATCCGTTATATTTGCCGTGTTTGAGCCAGCTCCCTTTAGACCTGCTCGTGAGATTTTCCCTCACCGATAATTGGAGGTTGACTCCAGCTAGCCGCTGACAGTGCTAAAGTGGTGTGTTTGTCCGCAGGCTGGACTTACCCTGTGCCATGGGGAGCCACGCTCGTGTTGGTTCTTGTCCTCGTCTCGTCGTCTAGTCTTAACTAGCTTGTTGCCTGGCCTGGTGCACCTGCATGCCTCGTCTCACTCACGGGCCCTGCGTGCCCCATCCTGCACGGGTCCTGAGGCCGTTACTCGCCCACCATTACTGTTCTTCCTGCATCCTACATTTACGTGCCATAAATTAAGATATTTATTTTTCTTCAAATGCAATAATTAAACTTGTTACTTGTTCTCGTATTTCAATTCCTGAGACGGTCGGAGTGCCGAGTGTGTTGTAGCCCGACATCCCCACAATTGGAGCCGTACGGAATTATTCCGTCGCTTGGCCCCGACACTGTGTTCAATACATATCAGGACATGAAAGGCCCACTACACAAAGGTAAAAATTTCAATATGCAGTTGTTATTTTGGCAACACGAAATGAAGTCTGGCCTCGAATTTTTTCGCTGGCTTCAAATTTACTGGGCTTTGAAAGTTAGTTCCGCAGTAGAGCCTCTGAGGCTGACCAAGCTTTTTGTCTAAATTATTGAGTTTGCACTGTGTGCTTCACTTATTTACTCTCACTCCTTGAATTAATTAGGAAGCTGGAAAAATATTTATACGACATGATCTTAATAATGCATCGTTCAATAAAGGTGTTCCCTGAAGAAGTTTCGGTACATTATTATACATACTAGTGTCCTGCCACTTTTAACTCTACAGCCGACATCTCAATCCTAATAATTCGAAAGTTGCCAACTTTTTAGTTTACGTACTCTGTCAGTCATGTACCCCAAAAATCATCGATTTTCTAAAAATTTAACTACCAAATGTAATTTTTGTCATAATCACGATGAATCACGAAGACTTGGCATAATCACGGCAAATTTTTCAGATCCATGATGACTCCTGCTTTTATTCAATGCCCATGTATATACTGCAAGACTCGTGACCTGCTGAGTCAGCTTCTTCAAAAGCTGAGTTTTACACATATAAAGTCGCTTGAAAAAGTATTTTGGTGGGTAAATATTGTAGTTAATATAAAGTATTAACGACGGCATTACTTGTTACGGACCGTTTCTATAATTCCATGGACAAAAATTGGTAACAATTTGAGCTCCAAGCGGTCTCACAGTTACGGCATTGCTAGACAAACCGACTTTTACGGGTCAAGTGATATAGGAAATATATGTTTGGCTCAGCGCACGTGACGGTAATTTAGAAAACCTTAGGATAGGTTAAAATAGGTTAGTATAGGCTAGTCTAACATAAGCTGCTTATGGTTGGGTAGATTAGGAATGGATCAAATTTAAAAAATATGTGATAACTTGAAAGTTCTGTGAAAGGACTCTATTATGTCTTCTATCCTAGATTAGATCAACATAGACATAGTAGTACATCAGTAGCAATAGTTCATCAATAGCAATAGTTCATCAATAGCAATAGTTCATCAATAGCAATAGTTCATCAATAGCAATAGTTCATCANCAGTTTCACGATTCAATGAGGTAGAAAGCACATTCACGGATACTCAGTTTGAGTTTGGGGTTTTGGGCAAATTTCGTTCCTTCACATTTTGAAGTGTTTGACGCCGCGTTCACGCGGAGCGTCTGTTCACCTCCGCGCGTGAACTCTACTCCATGCCAATATTATTATGCCAATATTCTATCTTCTATCCAAGATTAGATCAACATAGACATAGTAGTACATCAGCCGCAAGAGTTCATTAATAGCAATAGTTCATCAATAGCAATAGTTCATCAATAGCAATAGTTCATCAATAGCAATAGTTCATCAATAGCAATAGTTCATCAATAGCAATAGTTCATCAATAGCAATAGTTCATCAATAGCAATAGTTCACTCACCTCTTAGATACCTTACACTATAATACTCAATTACCAGACATGTGGCCAGCAAGAGTAGAGCGGAGATATGTGGGAATATATAGAGAAGAGTAGAGTAGAGTTAAGTATATTAGTTAGAAATTAGAAGGTTAGATACTTAGCCACATTAGGTAATTTATATACACACTCACAGCCAACATGTACTGTTGTTGGTGGAACTTGAAGGTTAAGTTAGGTTAGCGTAATTAAATTATTAAAAATTTTAAATATTTTTGTTTTGTTTTAGGCCAAAATGAATCTCTGGGACTTTCTAAGAACTGAAGATGAAGCTGTATTTGTTTACCCTTTAGTAAACCCAAAAAGTGGTGGCAGATAACCCACAAGTACTATTATGCCTGTTTCATGCATATCCTCCATTAGTTAAACACTGTTGTACATGCCTGTTGCATGGTAAGAGAACGAAAGACAGCAACATCACGCCAATTAGTCTAGTCTTTGCATCTATGGTGTACCGAACGGTTAAGAAGTAGATCGTGGTGGTCGTCGTCATTATCGCTCTACGCTATTCCGAAAAGAGCTTTTGTGATCTTGAAAATGAAGGAAACAACAGTTCACCTATTCTATTGGAAATATGACAGTTTTTTTAATTACAGACGAATTAACAGGAGATGACCATAGAACTACTTTATTTGGGGGGCCAGACATTAATTATCAGCAGTCTTTTTATTCTTTAACTCAAAACGGCGACTGAAACTGGCCACCAGCTCAACATTTCGGGGGAGTAGGAAGGGCGGGCGTAGCCCCCGTGGCCTCCCCTTGACTGCGCTACTCGTGAAGAATGACTCTTGAACTGGAAAGAAGTTTTGAGATCGCGGGTGGAACAACATTTATTAACCAAGCTTTTATTTGTAAATTATCGTAGTAACAAGTTTAAATTCAGTCGCCAATTAGCGTCCGACAATGTTCTGTGCGCCCATGTAGCACACAGGTTTTAATTCATTCAGGGGAGAAGAAGTGCAAAGCTTTTTGTATTTTCTCCTGAATTCAGTGCATTTTTCAAGCATTATTTTTAACCCAGCTTTTATTTTCAAGTTTCATCAACCCGAAGTTGCAATGTGAACATTTTGCCAGCCGGCACTGTACAATATTTATCTATAAAACGTCTAAGAACAGATTTGCAAGTTTTATCTGGTCGCATGATGTAATAATATACACAAACCCAACTTGCCCTAGCAATGTTCGGCGTAGGACACTATGGGAATGCTGTCATTGGAGCAAGTTGCGGCTGAGTAGGCTCAAAGTGTCGCCAGTGCGCCTTAAATGGGCATGTATAACCTGATATGGGGCATTACAAGTTGTGTGGGAATGACTGGATGTGCGGCATCCCGTGATGTGGGGCCAAATTGTTGCCAGGTGGCTGAGAAATTGTCAAGTTAATAATTTTTCATAAAATAATAAGCTTTATTGGTGGGCACCTCATGTTTTTAGGAATATCGATTTTATACAGGAAAGGAAGCTTTGGTCTTTTCTTCACAAAACCCCTCGGAAGGATACAACCATTGTCTCTATGAGAATTAAGTTAACGATGTCAGAGGAAATATGTGAGGTCCCAAGCTAGAGGTTGGGTAAGTCATCCTATTGTTGAAATTGTATAGGCTTTTTATCTTGCTTCTGATAATTTTTTCTTATGTCTGCTGTCCTTTTATTAGCAGTTTCTACCTTTTTCGTTAACTTTTATCTTGTTTAAAAATTTTTTCTCAATTTGATATTTCTATTCACCTTGTAAATAGATTCCGCATTTCTTCAACTCCATACTAGATGATGCCTTCCTCCTTCCTCTTGTCTCGCTGCCCGACCGTGCAGCTAAACTTTCCGAATGAACGGACACTAAAGACATAGACTTTCCTGGCACCCTTTATAGGGGTCAGGTAACGCTGTAAGTTATAATAAATTAATGACAAGCGCAACAATATACAGGAGGCTCACCTGAAGGTTCTTCATGGAATTTCGAAGATACTATTCAGGCGAATACATCTCCATTAAGCCGGCCATCTTGAACACTAAGTTCCAGAAGCAGGGGTCGGTAAAGGTCCGAACCCGCAGAGCACTATTGATGCACCCGCGAAGCCGGTCCGGATGAATCTGAGTTGGCAACGTGTGCTGCCTCCTCTTTGGGTTGCTCGAAACCGTTGCCGTGGCTTCGGACTCGAGCAAGAAGATTAAATGAACGGTTCTAATTAGTTCATTAAGATAAGTCGCCAAGGAAGTGAAGCACCCGCGCCATTGTTTCGCTTTGTCATTAATTATCAGCGTTATTGCTCTTTTTAGGCTTAGTGCTTTTAAATTAAGCCCTTGTCCTTTTTGAGCAAGGTGTTGGCTCTCTCGCCTAGGACTTCAGCAACGAGCAATGGCTGGATTTGCGACACTCTCTTTGGAACGCCTTTGTTGCGGTTAGGGAGGCTTAAACTAACATCCAGTCAAATTTTTTCTGTAAATAACCCTTATGTAATAAATGAGTCCGCGTATGACTTTTTGAGCGTCATTTTGAGATTAAGTTGATGTTTTTACAAGTTTTAATTAAAAAACTTCCCTCATGATTACAAAATGAGTGAAACGATAAGTTTCAGCTGTAACTTCGAAACAGCCTTGCGAGAGCAGTGAGGCATTTGAAAATCTAATGTATGAAATTAATATTGATTAATTCGATACTTGAACTTGAAGCTGAGGGCCGACAGCGTCGGGGACTTTGTAACGGCCTACAATTTTCTCTGCAATACCCACAATATTCACACAAAAAGATTTCAGCGCCTGTATATTAGCCTTATCCACTAAACTACTCAGGATCCACAAATCCTTATCACAAACTGCCATTGGACGGCATCACTGGGATAACCAGCGCGTCAAAACACCATCCCCAGGCATGGTGGGTCATTACAGCCCACTCTACATGACTGGCTCATTCCAGTCACTGTCGCTTATTCCAGGCAATTACAATAAAAATGTTCATAGCTTCAATGATACTCAAATTGCATTATTGAGACAATCCAGCAAGACAGCTTAAACCACAATCATCGTCCGCACATCTGGTATACCACTCATTCTCTCCAAACTGCTCAAACACCACATTCATAAAACTCTTTTTCTCTCGCTCCTACTTACTACATTCCAGCACAAAATGTTCAATTGTTTCCTCCACTCTCCTATCGCACTGCCGACATAAACTATCTTGATTCTCATTCCACCTCTAGATACGTCTATTCACGTCTAACAAAATTCTTTATTTCTTCTAGAGCAACAAACGACAAAACAGGGAAAATCCGCACCAGAGGACTCAAGAATGCGAGGTATGTTTTTACATAAGAATTTTGTAGCCCACCAAAGTTTACTTCTGCAATCTGCCATGGTCCATGGAATCTAAGTGCTAGCTATTGGGAAAAAGTATGTCGAGGGCATTCAAGGAAATTAAGTATGCTAAAGATTATCCGTGTTAGCATTGGGAGACCCGTGGATGACTGGCTTTTAGTGAAAGTTGAAGGCGAAGGACCAGAGTGGGACTGCAAGAGGTAGAAAAAATGAAGTTGAAAGGCAAACAAAAGAGTATAGATTGAATAAGTGGATGCTTAGCATGACACAAAAGCTGACACTAACCAGGCACATGCGCTAAAAAGTGCCTAAGTGTGAGATATTGTTTGATGGTAGTTTTGATAGCCAGCTCTTGTTTGATGTGAGGTGTAAGGCATTGAGGGTGAACAGACGCACATGGAGGGAATGAGAAAAATAATAGGCTATGTCAGCAGTGTGATAGGGGGTGGAGGGAATAGTTGAAAATTTTGTGCTGGAATCTAGAAGGTATGAGCAATTGAGAGAGTTTCATGAATGTGGTGTTTGAATAGTATGGAGGGAATGAGTGGTTACCACTTCCAGATGTGCTGAAGATGATTGTGGTATGAGCTGTCTTGCTGGATTGGATCAGAAGTGTAATTTTGGTATCATTGATACTATGAAAATTTTTTTTTGGAGTGCCTGGGGTAAGCATCAGTGACTGGAATGAGCCAGTCATACAGAGTAGGCTAAGTGGACCATGCCTGGGGATGGAATTTTGACGTTAGGGTTATTCCAGCAATGCAGACCAATGGCAGCTTAAGATAAGGATTGGTAAATCCTGAATAGTTTAGTGGACAAGTCTGGTACACAGGCACTGGACTTTTCATGTGAATATTGTGGAGGGAATTATAGGCCAATACAAAGGCCCCAACGCTGTTGGCTCTCTACTTCAAGGACGATGGGTATTTTGGGTCAATATTGAATTTAGGCTTTTCACGGAAATTAAAAATTCCGTTCCGTAGAGTCACTAAAGGAACTCATTTAAAAACGTTTTACATGAATGACATTCTGCTCGCTGATGCGTTATTTTTGAGTTATTCAACTTTGAAGTTAGAAGGACGTCGGATATAAAAGTGAAGGAAGGGACACGTAAAAATGCTGTAATACGACATTAACGTAACAATGGGTGAGGTTAGGGCAGGTTATGGTAGGTTAGTTGAATAAAATAACCTAAAATAACATAAATCAATCGAAAATAGCTTACCTTAACTTACCCTAACCGAGCCGTGTTAATTTCCCGCCAAGAAGTGGGCGTGTCCCGCTAGAAAAGTGGGCGTGACCCAACAATGCGGCGACTAAGCAGCCGACCATATGATGTTATTCCTATCTGAACGTAATTATTGTTATATCTCTAAAATAACGCATCAGCAAGCAGAATGTCATTTGTGTAAAACTTTTTTAAATGTGTTCCTTTAGTGATTGTTTGGAACAGAATTTTTTATTTCCGTGAAAGGCTTAAATTCAATATTGACCGTATTTTGTTGGTCAATATAAAGTTTAATGCGTTCACAAAAATTAAAAAAATCCTTTCCCCAGAATAACTAAAGGAACACATTTAAAAATGTTTTAGATAAATGACAGTTTGCTTGCTGATGCGTAATTTTTGAATTATTCAACTTTGAAGTTATAGGAACATCGCCTGTGAAAGTGAAGGAACGAACACGTATTTAAGAATCAAATACTCTTTATTAGTAGCTCTAACTGGTTGAAGATTTTGATTTTAAGTTTAAAATTTGAATGTAACACAATTTTGCAGTTGTGGAGTCAATAAGTTTTAGTCATTGTTCTTGAAAGTATTTATTTAACTGTCATTATCTTCAGTATCTTTATATAAGTGTCATTCAGGTTATGCTAAAAAATAATAGGTTCTGTGTTTCTTTTTTTAATTGTTAGTTATTCACATGTTTACTACATATTGGTATATATGTGTATCACTTGGGAAATTGATCATTTATGTACCAGTTACAATGGATATTATTTCACTGATTTTAGTAAATGTTAAGGAAAACTGACTAATCAATTTTTGAATTTTTGTTGCTTGTATTATGGTAATTAGATCAAAATAAACAACTTTTCTTCTATGCACTTTCCGGCGGAGATGAGTATTTAATGAGTTGTAGAGGTAGGTTACTTACCGCAATTCTAGTCTTTCAAGCGTGAAAAATCTTTTTGAGGGAAGACTCCAATAGAATCTCTGTTTTGATATGCTTCAATGATTGTTACGTTTAGTTATATTGAGTTACGTTAGGTTAGGTTACCTTAGGTTACTTTAGGTTTGGTTAGGTTATCTTAGGTTACTTTAGGGTAGGTTTGGTTAGGTTATCTTAGGTTACTTCAGATAGGTTTGTTTTGGTTAGATCAGTTCAGTTTCATTATGTTATGTCATATTGCTGCTATAACTCAATAGCAGCTTTTCTACTCATTTCCCTTGGAAAGTGCATGGAATAAAAGTTGTTTCTTTTGATCTAATTACCATAATACAATCAACAAAAATTTGAGAATCTATTAGTCAGTTCTCCTTAACATTTATCCTGATTTTATACCTTTATTTAAATTAGACTATGGCGTATAAGCTGGAATGTTATAGTGCAATTATATTTTTACCGCTCATTTTGAAGGATACAACTGTGATCAAGCAGTAAAAAGGATTTTTCAATTCTGCTTTTTCCATCCTAACCAAACCAACCTTAGCAACTGCAGAAATGTAGTGAATATGTTAAATTATGTTCATGAGATTTGAAAATAAGAATACTGTAGAAGTGAGCCATAACAGTTTCTAAAGATTTTAGTAAAAGTTAACTGTATAAATAGCGTATTATCTATTTGTAAAACATTAATTACTTAAACTCATAGACTGTAAAAAATGGTCCCTTCAGAAGGACATAACTATTGCATCTATGGTAATTAATGCTTCCAGTAGTAAATTTTGAGGTCCTTAGCTAAAACTTTGATAGACCTTTCTTGTGTTGAGATAGAATAGGTTTTTTGTTTTGTTATGGACCATCTTTTGTTCAGATAGAATAGGTTTTTTGTTTTTTATGGACCATCTTTTGTGGTTCACTACTGTCCTGTTTTTCTTCACTGACTACTTGCTTCTTAAACTTTTATCTTGTTTCATGAACTTCTTTTCCAACTTACTGTTCCTGTGCACCTTGGCATATATTCTGCTGAAGCTAACATCTAATCTGCAAAAAAAGGGGTTTCATAAATCAATTAGAGATAATCTTTTAAATCATTGTCAATTACTTTTTTATTAATTGAAATAATTTGCTTTTTCATTTAAGATTTTTGTATATACAGGCTGTCTCTAAAAAATGTACCTACTCATGGCTGTCTAGTATTTGTATATGTGGTGTATTTAGTTTTAATTTGGTATTTTTTGAAAGAGATGCAAGCCTCATAAGTTAAATCAAAGAAAAGAACATTAAATTTAGCAAAGTTAAGTGAAACAAAGGAAAAAATAGTTGTTCCTGAAACCAAAACCAAAAATAAATAAGAAATCATCAGTCAATAGATAAGTACATTTTTTTTGTATGCACTGTATGAGCTGAGCAGTTGTAATTTTTGTATTAGTTTTATATGCCTAATGTGTTTATCAAGTTACCAAACCTGAGACATTTCATACTTCACATTTCTACTCCTCATGCATTAAAAGATATACATTGAAGCTTGACTGGCTTAAAACAAAAAAATTGTATTTATTTCTCTAAGATTTACTCAAAGATCTGCTTTACAGGAAATAACACTGTGCACTTTATTTAACAATCTAACTTACTTGATACTTTCAAAATTGATAGATCATTCGAAAAGTTTTATTACCCATCCATTGGTGATAATGCTTATTGCAGAGAAATCATGTAAATTAGTAATTATATTCATATGAAATGGATTACTAACACTAAAGTTTTGTTTCTATATGTGTGCATTGGTTTGGTAATTTTTTTGATCAACTTTCTATAAAGAATAAAAAAGGACTTTTGGTATTTCTTTCTTGAGAAAATTTGTTATGTAGAAGCAACATTATTTTAGTGGAAAATATCATCATCTTTAATTGCTTGATTATTTCAATTTTTTGAGAGGATGTTCCAACTACTGTTACCAGTTGTTTCATTACAGTATGTATTCACTAGTATATTTGTTATGCTTCATGTGTTGAAATGCATTGTAAAAAATTAACCTTGTTGTGTGATAATCATTCTCTCCCTGTAAAAAGTACGTAAAAATCAACTTTCAGATTTGCCTTCATTAAAAAGTTTCAGCACTAAGTATAGAAAATTTTTCAAGATGTCTGACGTGCACGACATTCTTGAGTTGGATCGACCCAACACACTAGAGATTAGTAAGGCCTCCATATTGGGTCTCAAAACAAGTGCTGTGCCAGTTAAGAAGAAAGAAAAGGAAGGCATGAAGAGACCTGAAGGCATGCATAGAGAACTTTATGCTCTCCTCTATTCAAGTGATGGAAACAAAGAATTGCCTCCTCTGCTGCAGACTGACTCCAGTAAGTTATTCAATGGAAGTAATTATATAATGAATTTGTCTAATTTGTCCCCCTTGATTAGGAGAAAAATGGAAGAAATTGTATATTATGAATGTGCTATGAATTTGAAATGCTTCTGACAACTTGTAAAATCATGATATATCAAGAACTTCTGTGTATATAATGAGATTGATGTATAAAATGTGTTAATACTTTTCATATTTGAAAAAATAATTTGAAGCTGTAAATGAATATTTGAATAATATGCTTGTATCAAATAAAGTACATTATTATTTTGTATCATATACCTTCTTTATGGCTTGCAACTCTAAATGTCTTCTTGGCTAGGTTGTGATAATTGTAAGTGTTGCTAATTTGTGCTTTTCATTACAAAGAATGGTTACTCTGATATAAGTATTTTGATGAATGCCATTTCTTTAAATCGAAATTATAGAAATATGAAAAATTCTTTATAGGGAATACATTTTTAAATTGCAGGTGTTGCCTTGTTTTGTGCAACTTTTAGCTTTATTTATTTAGCTCTAAAGTAGCTATTTAATTTATGATGTTCTTTCTCTGCCTTTTTGGTTTCAAACACACTTCCAATTCTTCAACATTTTAACTTCATTCTTTTTACATATTTTCTTTGGTGCCCACATAGTCTATATTTTGAAGCTGTCGAAATTATTTTTCTTTCAACTCTAAATTGTGAGTTTGCTCTAATTTCCATTTTTCATAATATCCGTATCCATTCATAATATCCGTATCCATTCATAATATCCATTTCCATTCATTGCATATTGCATTTCAAAATATCTTATTCAATATCCATTTCCTCTAATATACAGATTGCCCACACAGTCTTTATTTCGAACCTGTCAAAATTACTGTTTCTTTTGTCTCTCAATTGCAAGTTTGCTCTAAAGTCCATTTTCTTTTTCAGTGCCACAGCAAGGCTATAAAAGAACGAAGGCTCGGCTGGGCATGCGGAGAGTTCGTCCCTGGGCGTGGGTTCAGTTCTGCAATCCTGCACGCAAAGACGGGGCTCTGCTCTACCACTGGCGCAGAGTAGCAGACCAAGGCAAAGAATATCCCTTTGCTCAGTTTGATAAGGTTTGTAATCCTTGTATTAATGAAATTCCATCTTCTTAGATTAATTAAATCCTTGGGATGAAAAGATATGGATTGGGCTTACTAAAATATTTTAAGAATATGATGTTTAAACATTTACATCCATAGGTATCACTGGGATATTAAGGACATTCATTTTGCACTGCATGCAGCGCTGAAGATACATTTTTGAAGTTATTGAAATTTTCCTTAAGCTAGAGTGTGATTAAAAGTAAAGACTGACAATGATTTTGCTGTGTTCACCTTGGCTGGGTGTAGTTTACCGTCATTCAACAGGACGTATTTGTTCAAATCATGTAGAACACTCTATGTTATTGTTATTGTTCTAACTGCAATCTTCTAGTTATGTACATTATGTGATGTAGATGTGTGCGTTTAATTTCAAGTTATTTACACTATGGGATGCACAGGTGTACCTCATAATTTCTAGTTATTTACATTATGGGATGTACAGGCAGGTGTGCTTCATAATTTCTAGTTATTTACATTATGTGATATACAGGTGTGCTTCATAATATCTAGTTATTCACATTATGTGATATAACAGGTGTGCTTCATAATATCTAGTTATTTACATTATGTGATATACAGGTGTGCTTCATAATATCTAGTTATTTACATTATGTGATATACAGGCGTGCTTCATAATATCTAGTTATTTACATTATGTGATATACAGGTGTGCTTCATAATTCCTATGCTCTTGATTTCTACTGTACCTAATTTTTTCATTTATGAGAATCTGAATTGTAATATGGATGTTTGTTTTCTAGCTCTTCATTTGTGCTGTTAGAATTCAGTTGCTGTACAGCCTTTTTTGACCAATAGGTTTAGAGCATTTCCCAACTACCCTGCACGTACTTTCATTTCCTGTTCACCTGAGTGCTCCGTAACATGTTTTAATGCCATGCTAATGAGGTCATGCATGAACTTTTTTTAAATTGATAATATTAAATTTTTTTTTATGAATTTTGATGATATGGGTTAGTACGACTTTTGAATATATGGAAATATATCTCTATGGTTCTTGATCAAATACCCCTCAGGGAGATACAACTATTGTATCTAAAGGAATTAGCACTCCCGGGGGAAAACGTGAGGGCCCAAGCTGAGAGTTAGGTAGGCTATCTTTTTGTTGAAATAAAATCTTTTTGTTATGTTAAGGACCATTTTTTTTTTTTGTTCACTGCTGTCCTATTTTTCAGCACCTATAACTTTCTTCTCTGACTTTGATCTTGTTTTATTTTCTTCTTTCTCAACTTACTGATTCTATGTTCTTTCTGCATAGATTCTGCATTCCCTTAACTCCATACTAAATGGTGCCTTCCTCCTTCCTCTCTTTGGATTGCCTTTGTGGCAGATAGGAAGGCTTAAACTAACTAATAATCTAATGATCTTGATCAAATATGACCATAAATTTGTTTCATGATCAAATAAGGTTTTATCTTTGTTTTTTGATCATATATGAATATATATAATTCTTGATCATATTTGACCATGTAATTGTTTATTCATCATAATCTCATTTAAAGGTCATGAAGATGGAATACTTTAACTTTGCAGAAAATATAATGATGGGGCATCAAAGCAGGAGCAAAAGAGAATGTTCAGTGAAAAAATGCTTGTTGGTTTTCTGGCAGCAGTCCATCATGATCATTTATTATGCCAATGTGTGTCCAGATGTAACAGGATATTGGAATAAAATCCTGAGTGCACAATGAAATAATGACTTTTTGGTCATATCAGTGGCAATAAGTGCAAGAATAAGTTTATTTTTGGTGTAAAATGGTCAATGGCACGATTGGAGTTCATTTAAGTTTTATTGTCTGAATTTCCTTACTGTGTAGATTTTTTATAGCTACTCTAGTCAATCCACAATATCGAAGTTTAAAACAAGAGGTGAAAATAGCTTTTAGTAAGAGAACCCCATGCTATTTTATTTGAGTGGCAGTTTTTCTTAGATGCTTCAGTTATTTTCCTGAACATTTCTCCCTGTGAAGCCATTGCATGTACTTCTGATAATATCACTGAAAGAGAAGTGAAGGATTCCACAGTGTGTGTTTTTCTTGTCACTTATTTTTGGCATGATGCGAGTCTCTTCTGGCCATAGCAGGCAAAGAGTTGAGCAATTAATAATGTCTATTAATGTTTTTTCTTTTGAGTCATTGTTGTGTTATTTTTCACACTTGTTACTTATGTTAATTATGAAATGGCAAAAAATTTGCCCTTCAGTTGAAAACTTTTCAGAGATGAGACCTTATGTTTAACATCAATGGTGAGATTTTCTTAAAGTAATCCAAATCAGTATTGTAAAGGTAGATGTTGCTTTTAAACTAAATTGAACAAAAAGAATCACCGTTTCATCTTATTGTGTTTGTTGAAACTAATGTATAAAATTCTTGCATAAATATCCATTTAAATTTTTTTCTGCATTATATCTGTTGTATTGGAAAAAATTAATCAGAAAGCTATTACTCTTTTCAGATCACTTTGTACTCCTAGTGTATAGTATTCTGATCAATTTTGTTCCCTTTCACTATTGAACTTATTTGTTTCAGCATATAGAAATACTGCAGTACACAGACACGGAGTACCGTGACCACCTCGTGTCAGACACGTGGAGTCGGAGCGACACGGACACGCTGATGCAGCTGTGCCAGCAGTTTGACCTGCGCTGGCCTCTCATCCATGACCGCTGGCCTAAGAATGTGTCGGACGGCACGTGGAACGAGCAGCGTAGCAGTGGTCCGACCCACTCTATTGAGGACATTAAAGAGCGCTACTACCACGTCAGCAACGCCTTGAAAAAGGTGCGTGAACATATCAGCCAGAGGGTTCTAACACCAATATTATCTTGTCTACTTGAAAGGTCTGTTAAAAATTTTTAATTAGATTAGTATATTTTCTTTTTCAAGATTGCCTTCTCTTGGTTTAGAAGTTGTGCTACCTCTTGATATTAAATGGGGTTTAATTTCTCGTTTTTTTTCTGGCCGTAAGGTTTAAGTCTTATTTTGGAGGGTTATATCATACATTCATGTCCATTGATAGTCTCGTATCTAATTATATTACAAGTTTTCTGCTTCTCTGATGCGTAACTTATTAATTCATGAGTTTTTTATTTCAGTTTTTTTTTTCAGCTTTTTAAAATTTTATGCAATACAATAGCCTTCACATCTCACTCATGGATTGTTTCTCATTGAGCTGGAAATGACTGAGAGCAATTGTAATGCAATTTTGTTTTATTGATTTTTTATTGTATCAGAAACGTGTTGGTATGTCCCACAACTTCTCTAGTTACAACGCATGCTCCTACCCTGTGATACACAACGATCAACTCCGTTGAGGAAGATTTTCTGGACTAACATGATATGTCAGGATGAAGAGTGTTTGATTACGACAAACAGTTTGTTTTTTTATAAAATAGCATTAATGACAAATACGAAGTTCAATTCCTTGTGTGTCAGTTTAGTTCCTTTCACGACTTTGTACCACACCCCAATGGGAGGTATAAATAAGCCTATGTGACTACCGTCTTTCGTGCCCGTTTTAATTTCAGTTTTCATACTTTCTCTGCTATCTCTTCTTTGTCATTTCTTCCACTTCATTCTTAACTAACTATTTCTATTTACATGGGATCTTGAGTGGTGTAATTGGGTGACTAACTTATGATCTAATCTTTTATGTACCTCACTTAGTTGATTAGTGCATTTAGTTATTCGACCTTAGTGCACTCACATTACCACTAGATTAGGTTAATTTGTTTGTTTGCTATTGGATCTCCATGGATAAAATAGCTGTGAGTTCATTATTCACTCTACCTCAATACTTTATGAGAACATCTTCAAGTATACGCATATGGTGTGAGAATGAGCAACTGATCCATGTGTCTGTGTTGTTTCTCTTGAAGAGTTCTGAAAGAATGTGTTAGCTAAATTTTGCTTGTTTTGTCCAGGTGCGAAAACTGTCCGGTGCAGAAGGCAAGCTGGTACATTACGATGCTGACCTGGAGAGGCGACGCAAGCTGCAGCTCACTCGGTTGTGGGACAGAACTCCAAAGCAGGTATCTTGGGGGCTTATTGCTTATTTTGGTGCAGGGGTCAATGCATGGTAGAGGAACACAAGTTTGAGTAATTTCTGTGAGGGAAAGTACACCTCCTCGTATTCGGCTTGCCAACAGAATGGCTTGATTTTAAACAAATTTATGACGTCACCATTGCGACATGTCGTAAGGCCAATAGTGGTGCCAGATTTGGGGTAGGAGTGTTGTCAGATGCAATATGAGCACTGCTATTGGTTCGTTGCCATGACGTCAGCATTGCCACGTGGTCGACGAAAAAAAGACTGGTTTGACCTTACCTTGTTTCTTCTACCTTAGGTCAATGTAGCATGGGTCGAGTTTTAAAGCAATAATGAGGTCTGTTCTGGTATCACACAAACGTGAGTGGTGTGTCATTAATGAGAATTCCCTTTACTTGGATCGTATTTTAAAACAATTTTGGGGTTGGCTTTGATGTCACTTTTAGGTGAGTTGTGTCAGTGATTCTTATTCACTCTGGAAGGGACATATTTTAAAACTTAACCTAGTTACGTTTATTTTAATTTTTTTCATGCATGAGAGGTGATGGCTGCCGCTGGCTACCATGCAAGAAATCTTTGAGTGCCATGCGCATGACGTTGGAAGTATTTGGATATTTGGAAGTACCTTCTCATTATTGAGCAAGAAATTTTTTTGTGTTGTATGTGAATGCATTTGGTTATATTATCATGTTTTTTGAGTTACAGTAGCTGCTAGAAAACTTACAAATGTCGATATTATATGTTAGCTGTATTATATTTACGATTTCAAGTAGATATGGTTGGAAGTATTACCAATAATTTTACCCTGTGTCAATAATTGCTTATTTATGTGAATGTTGGTATTTCTTAAAAAAAATTATTTGTTTAAAAATGTGAAGCCACTTGAACAACTAAGAGTTTTATGTCTCAACTAAAAAATAAAAAAATATTGTGTTTTCAGTTAAAAAGCTAAACTACACAGCGACATGCTCTTGTGTGTCATTTATGAGCTTAGTTACGCACATTAAGCAGCAAAATATGCAAGTTTTACCTCTCAAGTATTTAGTTGCTGTTCATCTGTGGCAGAGTTTGCTAGTCATGTAGAAGAATTGGAAGGGCCAGTAAAATTAATTTTTTTTTCATAATTGCTTTCATATTTACCGCAGTAGTGTTGTGCGTTTTAAAATCTCAGGTTTTTTTATGGGAAAATTACATGGCTACGTGTAGTAAGCTTGGAGAGACGCACTTGCAGATAGAAGAAGAGCAGCATTTGTTAGGCGAGATGCGCCGCATCGAAGCTCGCAAGAAAGAGAGGGAGAGGAAGACCCAGGACCTGCAAAAGCTGATAGCAGGGGGCGAGTCGGTGGCTGGAGGAGAGATGACGCCGTCCGCCAGACGTCAAAGCAAGCAGTACAGGAAGAAGCTCTCCACCGGGGGTGCCGGCACTGGTCTGCACAAGCTGGCCAAGCAGGATAGCCTGGTGAGATGTCATCTTTTGTGGGGTGCTACGCAGTCTTGAATGTTTCTCTTATTTTTATATGATCTCTAAATTTATCAACGTCGGCATTTTTCTACTCATACTACCGTTATTACAACCACCGTCACTAAACTGGCGCTGGCATCAGGTACTCGCCAACAACAGGATGAAGAAGCAACTGCCATTCAGCAGAGAATTTCAAATGACATATTAGGGATTAAATTTAACAAGAAAACAATATATTTAGGCTATTTTTGAGAGAGGACTAAAAATTCCTGCTGGGCAATAAAGGGTTAAGTATGGTCTCTTGAAGAAGCTATTTTATTAGGGTATTAAGGTGCCATGCAATCTTGATTGTTTCTCTTATTTTGATATGGTCTCTTATACCTAGCTATTTTAGTAGGGTACTAAGGTGCCATGCAATCTTGATTGTTTCTCTTATTTTGATATGTTAAGTAGTTATTTTAGTAGGGTATTAAATTGAGTAATGTAATTAATAATTTTGTGAGGATCTCGCGAGAATTTGCGGGCTCTTCCATCAAAGCCCTCATTTGATAAATTGCGTTGCTGGCTCTAGTCGAGTTCAGGTGGCGTGAGCGGCACGACGGCGCTGCACAACACGTCAGGGGTGACGGAGAGCATCAGGTTCCCTGAGTTGCGCATGTCCGGCGTCGCGCTGCGGTCGCACACGCTCAAGCTGCCCGCCTCCCTCGGCCAGAAGAAGCTGAAAGCCATAGAGCATCTCCTCACTGAACTCAACATCGGTAATTCAAAAAGCAGTTATTTTATGTTGAATGAACTCAACATCGGTATTTCGAAACGCAGTTATTTCATGTTACTTGAACTCAACATCGGTAATTCTTGCCTACACCCAGCAGTTGTTCCATGTCGTGTTGGTGTTGGTGTTGGCTTTGGCTTACGGTGTTGAGTTCCCAGGCTTGTGTGGCAGGGAAAATTGAAAATTTTGTTATTTAGTTGCGTACTTTGATTTTTTATTCTGTGTAAATTTTTTTGGATACAGAAAAAATTCCCTGCATATATTTCTTGTATGGTTTTTGAGCGTATAAGGAAATTGCTCTGTAAAAATTTGATTTTCTTTGATAATTGTATGTGTTCTTCAACTGTTTCTTGTATTTTGATCGCAAATTCGGGTAAACTTATTAGGATAAATCAAGATTATGCGATTAGTTGTATAATTTAAAATATTTTAAAAATTGATCATCCACTCTGTATTAAAATACAAATTATTACTGGAGATGTATTTCAGTATGCATATTTACTGGCGTATATTTCTAAAATGTGGTTCATTCACATCTGCCTCTATTAAAATAAAATATAATTTTGCTCTATTAAGCAAAATAATTGTGACTTTGAGCAGACCACAACCCAATGCCATTAGAGGAGCTGTGCAGCAGCTTCAATGACTTGCGGAGCGATTTGGTGGTGATGTACGAGTTGCGCACCGTGCTCCTCAACTACGTGTTTGAGCTGCAGACTCTCAAGCATCAGTACGAGACCATCAGACCGAGCCAGGTCCGTGTGTCTGGCAGCAGTGGTGGTGGTAGTGGTGACACTCGGCCTTTGTGGTTTTGATTACTGGGTTAAAGTGTTGTGTGTGGCGAGGTATCATCTTTCTTATTCAAGAGGCTGTGTCATTTAATGGTGTCAAACAAGATATCATAATGTTCAAGAGGTAGAGTGGTGGTGGTGACACTCTGCCTTTGTGGTTTTGTCCACTTGGTCAAAGTGTCATTGTGTGGTGTGTGACAAGGAATCTTTTCCTAGAGGCTGTGTCATTTTATGGTGTCAAACAAGGTACCATTATAGTGGTACCTTGTTAGTGCTATTGTGTGGCGTCTAACTAGGTATCATATTATTCAAGAGGAAGTGGTAGTGTGTGATGTCAAACAAGGTACCATTATTTTCAAGAGGTAGTGCTGTTGTCTAGCGTCTAACGAGGTATCATCTTTTTCAAGAGGTTGACGTAGTGCAATTGTGTGGTTTCTAACGAGGTATCATCTGATTCAAGAGGTAGTGCAATTGTGTGGCGTCTAACGAGGTATCATCTTATTCAAGAGGTAGTGGTAGTGTGTGATGTCAAACAAGGTACCATTATATTCAAGAGGTAGTGCTGTTGTCTAGCGTCTAACGAGGTATCATCTTATTCAAGAGGTTGACGTAGTGCAATTGTGTGGTGTCTAACGAGGTATCATCTGATTCAAGAGGTAGTGCAATTGTGTGGCGTCTAACGAGGTATCATCTTATTCAAGAGGTTGACGTAGTGCAATTGTGTTGTGTCTTACGAGGTATCATCTATTCAAGAGGTAGTGGTAGTGTGTGATGTCAAACAAGGTACCATTATATGCAAGAGGTAGTGCTGTTGTCTAGCGTCTAATGCGGTATCATCTTTTTCAAGAGGCAGTATCAGGACAGTAAGGTCTTGAACTATTCCTATAGACACAAGAGTATGATCTAGCCCTCAGTTAAATGATAATCCCATTGAGAAGAAACCAGCATCCATGAAGTGGCAATGAGAGTATGAATTATTTTCTGGACGGTATTATTCTTAGCAAAAATTATTAACTAGACAGTTTCATCCGCACTAAATATAACTGTCTAGAAAGTATTGTTAGCATAATTTATGGTGTAGCAAAAAACTTCATTTTTGTAGAGGTTTTTACATGTTGCTGACATGGCAGCTGAAGGCAAAGCAGCAGCTCCCATGCTGACGCGCTCTCGTCCGCAGACACTGATCATCCCGGAGAGCTTAGACGTGGCGTCCACATCAGGTGAAGAGTCTCCTGCCAAATGCCGGGGCTTCTCAGACACCCTCGACTCTGTGACCAGTGCTCCGGGCACGCCCAACGTGAGTCCTGGCCTCTTGCACCTTTTTCCCTTGACGTTATCAGTGCGATATGCTTTAATGTATTGTCAATAAGTTGACACAAAAAGTTGACGAGTTGAATCAAACTCGTTGAATCATTGATTTTATGATGCTTTACATTCACTGCATTTACTGAACTAATTTCTTATGTTATCTGATTTGCGCTACATGCTTTATGCCTCATAATTGATGCAGTTTTTCAAAAGTTTTTTGAGTTTGGAAATTTGGGTTGAAGAAAGAAAGGGTCAACTTGCTGACTTCTTGCATGGGTTGTAGTCAAGTCCTTTTGGGACTTGACCCATGACGACAACGATGAAGAAATGAGTTGGTACTGCCAGCTTTTAGGAAACTGATGACAGAGGTCTAATTTTGAAACTATGTTACCTGGGTTACTGGCAGCTTGTGACTCGAAATTTCATAATGAGGTACTTGAGAATGCTCAAAAAGAGACCAAAATTATATAAAAATTTTTAGTAGGATTTAAGTTATTTGCTTAATAAATAAAAAAGTTGTTTTTTTGATGTGATTTCGATTGTGGTTAATCTCAATTTTTCTCTATATTCTGAAAGTATTAACGCTCTCCTTGTAGTATAATCTTCTACAGTATCATTGGTTATAATGACTTATGCTTAACACTTTCTCATATTAGTTAAATCTGAAGTACTTTCGAATTTTTTGTTACGCATTCATCTTCAACTGCCACTGTTGACCAAGTTATAACCCAGGGTTAATGAAACAAAGCAGCGAGTGGGGGATGATGCTGACAATTTGCTCTTGGTTGATTCAGTCTTTTGCCAGCACACTTATCTCGAGTAAAGGCTTCGAGTGAAAACATGCTCTGCTTTGTTCCACGTCGGAGACTAGTAATCCCTTTGACAATCTTACTTCATTCAAGACTTTGACGCATCTTCCTTGGATATTGTTGATGATTCTGCATCTCTGAGCTTGAGATGCAGCTTACACTGTACCTCATTCAAATCTGTAATGATTATTCTACATACTATTATTATTCTGCATCCTAATCTTTTTGTGCGCGGAAGTATCTTTTCCTGCTTGTAAGTTTAGCTTATTATCGACTGTTTTTAAAATTCATCAGTATTTTATGTGAGTTATTGAAACTTTCCCGAAGACCCAATTGTTTGCTATTTATTGAAACATGTTATCCTTTGAGCCATCAAATTTAGTTTTGGTGCTCATTCTATGTGTTATCTTACAGAGAAAGCGAAAAGCTGCCTTGGAACAGAGCAACATTCTGAAGAAAATTAAAGCCCGGACCTGAATGCAAGACTCTGGTGAACTGCTCCTGAGCTTCGTTCTAAACATGTTATAGTTGTTGGTGTTCAGCTTCATCTCTTAGGCTACGTGGTGAAATGTTTCATACTCGCAGGGGTATTTTTGTTGCTCATTAGATGAGGAAACGGGTTTGTATCTTTTAGTGCTGAAAGGAGTTTCTTTTGTTTTATTTAGGTGTTTAACTGGTTCATTAGTATTGTATCAATTTCTCGAATTTTGGCTCCTTTTCAAAAGTGTTAAAAATGCGTATTTCAAGTAGAATTTTACGGGTTCTTCTTGAACATTTTGGTGCCATATCGCTAAGAATTGCTGTTGTGCTGAAAATAACTTAAAATGTTCAATACTTTTTTACTAAATTAAGTTATGTTCATAATATGTTGCCCAAAACATCTTTCCAGTTGAAATTATGTGTTCAGTATCGGAAATAGGCTGAACTGATGCTGGATTTCGGGCTGCTGCCCTGATTTGAATCTGATGCTCCACTTTTGACCTGTTTTTTTTTTTTGGTCTTGTTGAATTTTGGTGTTTGATTCCTCTTATTTTGTTCAATTTTGGGTTGATTTTCCTATATTATTGGTTGGTTCCCTTGAAAATTGGGCTGGTTTCCTTAAATTTAGGGCTACTTTCCTTAAATTTAGAGCTGCTTCTTTGAAGTTCAAGGCAATTTTCCTTAAATTTAGGGTCGCTTTCCTTAAATTTAGGGCTGCTTTCCTTAAATTTAGGGCCGCTTTCCTTAAATTTAGGGCTGCTTTCCTTAAATTTAGGGCTGCTCTCCTTAAATTTTGAATTAGTTTCCTTAAATTTTATGGAGCACAAGATCTCTATTTTATTTGACTCCCTGCAATTTTTGGCGGGATCTCTAATGTAGAGCTTTTTATCATTGTTTTCATTATTCTTCTTCTTACTTTTTTTTTGTTGATTAATGACTTTTTCATATTAATATCATGCTTTTTTTTATTGAAAAATTTAAGTTGATTTGATCTGATGTCCTGCCTCAGCACCAAAAGAGTGTGCAACATTAACCACGGAACCTTGCCTGAAGTTCATTGAGAGACCAATGCACGACGGTGTGGAGTGTGGGAAGTGGGTAGGTATTCTTGCTCCCCAAACAGGCATCATACTGGGGGCTTCTTGTAACTTAATTATAGATACCTAACGTTTCACATCGTGTTGAAAGCGCTCAATGATCTGTGAGAGCTGCTACACAAGTACTTTTACTTTTTTCTGACATTGCAACTGTGAAAAACTAATTAATAATGGCTAGAAATTTCGTGCGAACATCGCTTACTGCATATTTCATGTAATTAAATGAAAAAAGCTTCAAAACGGCACTACAAACTACAAAAATAATTTGGAAATGACGGACCGTCGGTTTTATACATTTATGAACTTTGTCATGCATTTGTTTTTCATGGAAAAAATGATCATGTTGTATTTTCCTGGTAAACTAAAGAAGAACTACATCTTATAGATTTAGGTAGAATAAATGTTTTGTAATTCAAGTGTTTGATTTACCATCCGTATCAGCTATTTGCACGTACGTATCTGATTTCTTTACCAAACCACGTGGAAACTTCTAAACTGTAATTAAGAATACGGGCGTATGTGTGTGAGAAATCTTTACTATTTGAACCTATTTTAAAGCTACTATGGATATTCATGTATTGTTGTACTTTTTTTGTCAATGTTTGGATGGTTAGACTTGAATCGCTAGTGTCCTTGTTGCTTTTTCTTGTCAAGTTCTCTCTGAGATGCGCTGCTGCTGTGCGCCAGTGTTGCCGACAGTGATTTTAGAGCCGCCAGAAGCTTTTGTGTTGTATTTTCCATCTTTTCTGGCGCCTGCCACCAGCATTGGAGGATACGAATGAAAATTTTATACTTGAAGAAAGTACCGAACGCGTTTTTGAGTTTCGTGATTTAGTTTATCAGCTACTGATATCAAAATAGCCCCATACTTCATGTGAATGATTAAATTTCCCCGATGTGATCTAATTTATGCAAGGAAAGGTTACGTTGCATGTCATTAGTTTGAAACTTCTCGCATCCAGTCAAGGCAAAAATTTGCATGTCCCATTCCTGCTGTTAAGTAATTTTATTATTCTAAAGCTTTCAGTAAGGCATGCATGGGAGGAGTTTTATGGCTGACGATCTTAGGCTAGTCATTGTGTGTCCAAATATGCGCCAACTCTCTACCGAAGACGTGAAAACGGATGTAGTGGCTTGTAAACGTATTTGTACATTAGAGAGCGAACATTATTTGAGTATCGTGTGATGTGCAGGTTCCTTTGATTTCAAGTTAGGACTAGCACATTTATTTTACCTTGAAAGTTATCACAGAATTCTGCTTCATAGTTTTCTTGATATCAGTGTTTGTAAACAATAATGCCTTTTGTTGTTATCGTTACATAATGGTTCAGGACGCTCGATCATCCAATCCAGAGTTAACCGTTGTCTTCAGTGCTAGCTCTGAGCTCCTTCTTAAGGAAAGAAAGAAAGTTAATTACCATAACACTCCCTGTAAAAGCGTCCAAATAGGATACCGGCTCAACTGAGAATGTCAGAACCTGCAGACGTTCACAATTGGGATACTGATGTTTAAAATGATGTCAACTGTACTGGAATAAAGAAAAAAAAGACATGCGGTGGATTGCATGCAGTAAGCTGATCTTGCAGGTGATGAAAGTCTCAAACGTGTTTTTAGGAAAAACTATTGAATTCTTTCTTTTTACGTGATTTAACTTGCTGTCCGCAGTTTAACTTGTGCACAAAAGAATTTTTTAGCTGTTCCTACTGTCTAGTTGAGTTTAGGCTAAGAATTTGGTTACATGCGTTTTTCGGCTGAATTTGCTCTATAGATTTCCTAATTAACCAAATCTAGTACTATATTCCGAAACAAAGTTGTCACACGTATTGATGAGATGACTAGTGCATCCTTCAGAAAATTTACTTAACGCTAGAAAGTTTACGTTCGCCAAAATCCGATATTCAATTCCGCACAGCGTATTTGGTTTATGGATTTCTGAGCTGCTAGTGTGCTTTTAAAAATTTGTGGAAAATGGTTTAGTTTAATAAACAAGCTTTTATGACTTCAATCTTGAGGTATGTATTTATAAACGACATTGAGGGGCTCTACGTCTCAAGTGATTAACTCCAAATATTCGTGTTACTGACATTTTTAAAATGAGCTAGTAAATTTTAACGATCTGCGTAAACTTGGTTTTCGACAAAATTTGTTCATGTAATAGCGTAATCATAACGCCCATTAGCATCTATTCACAAATGAATCAAGAACGTGTAAAGCACTTATCTATTTATAGTTTTGAGCTTCTGATCACCGCCCTCTAGAAGTTAAGAGCATTCATTTCACGTTTCATAAAATTGTAAAGGGCTTATTTACCCGGAGTAGGAGTCAGATGTTTCTTCGCGTAAACCCCTCAGGAGGATACAACTATTGTGTCTATGGAAACTAGCGCTCCCAAGGGGACAATATGAGGGCATCATTTAAAGGTTAGGTAGGCTTTCTTTTTGTTGAAATAACATAGGTTTTTATTTTGTTATGGACCAACTTTTTTTCGGTTCACTGCTGTCCAGTTTTTTCAACACCTACTACATTCTTCTTCAACTTTGATCTTGTTTCATGAACTTCTTTCTTATCTTCCTGTTTCTATGCCTTTTCTGCATAGATTCCACGTTCCCTTAACTCCATACTTAATGGTGCCTTCTTTCTTTCTCTCTTTGGATCTCATTTGTTGAGGATAGGGAGGCTTAAACTAACTAATAATCTAATCTAATCTTCTTCGCGTAAAGGAAAAGAAGAATATAGTCATGTTCTCGGCTAGATCAAGGGTAATTGTCATTGGGTCCTCGCGCAAATTTTGTCACATTTGAAAAACCAGCTGAAGATATGACAGGTCTCAATCTCTGATTGAATTTAAAAAAAACTGCAGTGAAAATCAGAACTGTTCCCCGGATTTGATCACTTGCGTCCGAGGTGATAGAATGTAAAGGGCTTAGCTAAAGTTGACGCCGTGGTATGCCGTGGTTGACGCATATGTTCGACAAAGTGCCGGGAATGTTAAGAGGTTCTCTTATGTTGAGTTATTTAATTCGGTCTCTGGCTCAAAATTATAAATATACATGAGCTGTTGCCCAAGGCAATTAAAGTTAATAGATGCTTGCCCCTTTGGCTTTTTGTCGCTACTTCAGCTGTAAGAATTGAGTAAGACATGATCTGTATTGTGTTTTTTTTAATAATGTTCTATCAACTCGAATTTTGAAATAAAAGCTTAGTAGAGAGATAACTGCATACCACATCAGGTGATATGAAGTTAATGATTTAAATTTTCTTAATTATTTGAGCAACTAATATTGCTATTGATGTAAATATTTACTCTTTCAAAGATTTTTTTTGCAACAAACCTGTACAATTTAAGAAATGCTTTCAGTGTTATTTATAATAAATATGAAATGAAAAAAATTGGTTGTGGACCATAAATACCAATATAGTAGACTTCTATCTTTAAATTTAATAAAACAAATGTTGATTGAAGCCATAAAAATTTCCAATAGGGGGCTAGTCTAATATGACATTTGAGTGGATGATTTTCTTTCTTCATGTTTTTTATGTTGAGTGCATTTACATTTCTTTTTTCCAGGTAAGATTTTTTTCAATGTTTTCTTTTGTATCAATTCTTTAATGGTAAATCAGCAATTTGAGTTTTATTCTTCTTTCCTACTTCTGCCATTTAAAAATAAATTTAGAATGCAGGTAACAAGTTAATTTTCCTTGACAAATTTCCACAAAATTATTAAGAATTAAATGAAATACACCAAACTGTTCAGTTTGATGTTGTATGTTCATTCTCTAAAAGTTGATTTTTTAGCTCATGAAGTTTAAATTAATTTCTGATGACTTAAGTAGAAAAGTTTTGACAAAACTCTGTTATGCAGAACAAATATTATATTGAGTACCTAATGAAAATTCAATGGTGCGGAGTCCTATTGCCATTTTCAACTTATTGCACCATGTTATATTATAACAAAAATATGATAAAAGAGTGGTGCAGTTAACAAATATTTTAATTTGAAAGTAAATTTAGCCATAGAATGAGTTATGAAAGGAAAGATGAAAATTGGAAGACTAAAAAGAAAATATGGATTGAATCAGTAAAAGCATAACACAAAAAAGAACTGGTAACATAATATAAATGTCCCATGAGCAGAGATGGCTTATGATGAAAGTTATAGAAGCCAAATTCTATTTGTACTTAGGTGTAAAGCTTAAAGAGTTTATGGAACAAGGTTGCCAGATGGTTTATTTTATGGCCAATTTATCCAAATTTAGCTATTTTTTTGAATATGGCCAGAAGAAAATTCACTTGGCCATTTTTAACAATAGCGCACGATGCTATAAACAGACGATCTGCAATATCTTGACGAGGTGCTTTCTGCTCTTGTCATTATATTGTCAATGTAAGTATCAAGTTTATAAAAATTGTGATTTTTAATTAAGTACATCTAAACATTTTGAAGTGGCCATTTTGGCCACTTTTCCGTAAGATGTGGCCAAAAGCTGGCCAATTTATCGGCAACTGTTATAGATGCATATAAAGATGGGATGGAGAGAACAGCATGATATGTACTGTGCAAGAGAAAAGTGGAATAAAATATAGAATATTAAGTTTTAGATTAAAGTTTGTTAGAGCATGAATGTAAAGTTTGGCAAAATTGATTAGCCAAATGGGCTGAATATGACTCTGATATTAGTCATGCAATGTTGGATGATAAATGGATCAATATTGAATTTATTGTTGTAAACTTTTATAATTTCATTACAAAATTTAGGTAATTACAGACATTTTAAGTTTTTTACAAGAATGACATTGTGCTTGCAAATGCTTAGTTTTTGAGATATAGCATAAATAAATTTATTATAAAATGAAAAATGACATGCAAAGTTTCTTGACGGGAGACATCGGCCCCAGTTTGGTCAAGTTAAGTTATTTTAGATTTACATAGGTTAGGTTAGTTTATTTAACCATCTTAACTTTACCTAACCTAACTTCACCCATCGTTACATCAAAACCGTATTTCTGCTTATATACGGGTTCCTTCGTTCAATTTTATAAATGATGTTCCTAAAACTTCAAAGTTTAATATCTCAAAAACAAAGCATTTGCAAGCTTAATATCATTCCTATAAAACGTCTTCAAATGTACTATATTACCCATATGTGGCAACAAAATTATTCAAATCGTTGACAACATTAAATTCAATATTGACCGAAAAATGCAATCTTTAGTGCTGCTGTTGCACCAACAAATTTTCTAGTGCTTTTGTGAAATAAAAGACACTGACTTTGTATAGTCAGTCACCTAGAGGTAGTTTTGATGACTTCCAATGCATAAGAGTTACTCATAACAAACTGGCTCTCCAAATGATGCACTCATGGTTGTAGTTGCATTGAATGATACAGAATGAGTCTTTAGTATTTTTATTAGACAAGCTTGGTACACGGGTAAAAACTTAGGGTAGCCATGCTGATACTTGCATATTAAAGGAAATTAAAAACTGTGACAGAAGATCTCTGTGCTTCTCCAGGTCAAGCTCAAGAACAGGTTGAAATTTTCATTCTCAATGTTATTAACTTCTGTGTCACCTAACTTGACAATGTCAATATTCTGAAAACTCTTTTATTTGGAAATCTATGTTTTATAAACTTCCTTCCATTTAAAATTATGATAAATCTGATCAAAATATTATACATATATATATATTGCTTTAGTTGTTCAGATGTGGCAAATGGTTGCCTACTTCTGATTGATTTTATTTTTTTTTATATTGTTTACCAATGTTATTTTTCTTTACAAAAGATTTTGTGGAAAACTTACAGTGAACTGTAATAATATGTACATGTGTTAGCCTTTTTATAAATTGGCCTCAAGGTTGATGTAAAATTGAGTAATTTTATCTTCAACAACCATTACATTTGTTTCAGGTGTAATACATTCATGTAAGGTCTTTATCGTTAATCGAGTACTTAGCAAAGAAAATTTTATATTCTTTTAATTT
Source organism: Platorchestia sp. MABIK (assembly GCA_014220935.1). NCBI lineage: Eukaryota > Metazoa > Arthropoda > Malacostraca > Amphipoda > Talitridae > Platorchestia > Platorchestia sp. MABIK. The sequence goes on along the minus strand of JACJUY010003850.1, from coordinate 53,647 downwards.
ATCTCTCGGTTTTTATAAAATAGACCTTTATCTGTTCTTATTAATGATGAAACGTTGAGCTTCTCTATGGAGGATAACGAAACAACTCAGAAAAGTGGCGTGCCCAAGCTTTTTGAAATTTATCGCAGACAACGTCAAGACTCTGAGGTAAGCATGATCTTATTTTGTTAAATTTTCAAGTATTGTGTAAATAATAAATACATTGAGCTTAGCAATTTTCTTATCTATTTCATTCCTATCTTTTGAATTTTACCATAAGGTTAAAGGCAGTTGAGCAGTGTTATTTTACTTAGGTGTATTTCTATTTAATGCTATATTCACAACTAGCATTGATAGTTTCACGCTCCACTCGGTGATTGTTATCAAATATACATGCTACAGAAGATGGAGCATCCTGGTCATGCAGTCATTCAAATTAGTCATTTTATCTCCGATATGGCTAATGTTTTGTTTATTTTGGTGGTCTTGTAGCTTCTTGGCCATTTGTTGTCACAGGAAGATGTGACATATGCTCTCTTTTGGAGGGCACACATGTGATTTCACTTGCATCTAGAGTTTTGGATTTGAGCTGGTACTAAAAATGTATTGATTTCCTCTTCATAATCTGAGCAATTTGAAAGCTGATGCTCATGGAAACTGAAGTACAATAAATTTGAGTTTTATTTCATAAACAATATCTAAGCTCACAGGTTCTTTTAGAATTTCAGTTTGAAATCTATAAATTTAGGTTTATCTTCTTCAGAAATAATGTTTAAAGCTAAAATATTTGTATATAAATGAAAAGAAAACAAATGATTTGAGCTGAGAAGACACAGGGGAAGAGTTTACCAGCCTAATGTTTTGTGTTTGCTGATGTCAAATTTATGCTTTAGTTTTCTTCATTGTTCATTATGATCTGCATTTTATATATAAATTCCTGTTTTTTATTTCTAATTTCTTATCTTGAATTATACAGATCTCATATCAAATGTTTTTCTTTTCTGCAGTTGCAAAGAACCAACGTTCAAGTGGTAGACAACTGCTTTAATTTGTGAAAACAGATTTCCTGCTCTACATGTACTCTTTATGGCCTAAGCATTGTACAGTTTGGTGCAAGGCTAAGTACAAAAAAAGACTCTTCTGAAATTTTGCAGGAAGTGTTAGAATGTTGTAAATGTATGATATTAGCTGTGTAACCAGAGGTTGCATTGCTACTTTGTTTAGCACAGCCTTTGTGTCTCTTTTAAATGAATAATTTTATTTAGATTTTCTTCTTGATTATATCCTAATTGTTTATATTCTCTGTCTCTTCAGCTTTGATAATAAATTTAAATTTACTATAAGATAGTTGTACTAAGCCTAAATTAATTCTACGGGAACCATCAGTTGCTTTGGTAGGTGAGTTTATAAGTTATTTTTTCTAAGGTCATGTGAATAATTTTGCTATCCTGTATTGTGTTACTAGCTTGTTGGTTTATTTATTTTGTTGAAGTTCAGTTTTTACTTTCTTTTTATGGATTTGCATTAGTTTTGTTTCATATTTAGCATTCCTATTTGAATTTTGAGTAATGAAATTTATTTTATTTTAAATTCATATTCAAGTTGGAATAGTATCAAATGTTTCTTTTAGTTATGTATGTCTATTTGTATATTCCTAATTTTCTTTTTGTTTTCAGAAAAAAATCTTTTGTGTGTATATTTTTCTTTATCTTGTTTAAAGGTATCTATCTGTTCAAGTAGCTATAGTTTGTATGGTTGTTTATAGCATGCATTATATTATGTTTTTAGTTAAGGTATTTGCATGTTGCATCCCAAGCTGCTCATGTATCCACTGGTCTTGTAGGTACTTCATATGGCAGGTAAATAATTTCAGGTTTTGAATTATGTACTTCCTATAGTGTCTTCTTCTCACCTGACCTGGCTCTATTAATCTGGTTTGTACCAGCCATGATCCATTAATCTAGTTCTTACTGGCCATGCTCCATTAATCTAGTTCTTACCATCCATGTTCCATTAATCTAGTTCTTACCATCCATGTTTCATTAATCTAATTCTTACCATTCCTGTCCCATTAATTCAGTTAAGTGTAATCTTCACTTCTTCATTCAGGCTTCCTTAGGATTTAGGAGAACCTCTTCTTTACCCAGTTCCATCAAGATCTGTTGCCCATTACATTTTCATTTGTACCTCTTTTTCAAATGCAACTAAGAAATTTCAAGAGTTTTATTCTCCTTCCCTACAAGTTGCCACCTACAAATAAGTAAGCAGGTAGCAAGTTTATCTTGCCTGGAGACAAAGAGGAACAGCTGTGTGTTGGTAGGTACCTAAATAAATTGGTAGAAATTTTTATTGGCAACTGTTGGGATAATTTTTAGTAATTTCTTTCACCATTGTTAATTGATTGTATATAAGGGTGCTGCAAATTTTTTAAATCTAAGGCATAATATATCTGAATTATTATATTTATCTTTGTTTCAAAATTTACAGACCAGCATGTCTGACTGCCCTGAGATTGACTTCACATATGCTGACTCAGACTCATACGAGAATGAGATAGCTGAGCTCTACTCTTATTCAGAGGGGCCTGAATTCCAGCTAAATATCAAGGTAAGTACTGTGCCAAACTTGAATTGCTGTACTTTTTTTCATTGGTTATTTTTCTCAAGCTCATCAATTTGCTTGTGTTTATTGTTTAAATTTATTCATTTCCTAGTGGAGGACTTACTAGTCACATGTCCTCAGCATAGGGAGGAATACTATTGAACCTTGTAGCTAATAAAGACGTGTTGTATTCATCTCAAAGACACAAATATTGTTGACAAAACTACGCGCTCCCAGGTAGAAAATCAGAGGTCTTCTGCTAAGAGATAGATAGGCCTTGTTTTTGTTGAGATAGAAAAGGGTTTTATTTTGTTGAAGACTTTTTTGTTCAATGCTGCTGTAAGATTTTTCAGCACCTCCTACTCCCTTTTTTAATTTTCATCTTGATTAATGAACTTCCTTCCTATCCAGCTAATTTTATACTCGAGGGATCTTGTGGGGGAACACTCCTTGTGATTAGATTCTGCATTCCCTCAACTCCATGCTAAATGGTGCTTTCATCCTTCCTCTCTTCAAAACACCTTTGTTTTTGTTAGGGACGCTCAAGCTAACTACCCTAAGAGATGCTGGGAAAATTGTTTGAAACACTAGCCAATGGCAAATGGCCAATAGTAAAGGAGTTATATATGTGAAATATTTTCTTCTAAATGAAAATGAATGATTATGTCAAAACTCACTTCGTCTGCCCATTGCCCTCAAACCTTCTATGATGCACGTGTGTGAGAGAGCACAATTGAGGAGAGCTATATTTGTCTTCAAATGATTATTTTCAAGCCAAAGTTAGAAATTGTAAGAGAAGCCTAGGTACTTTCTTAGCTTTGTGTGACAGAAATTTGTAATGAGTGAAGCGAAAATTTGTGCTAATGTGAGCCCATTAAATTAATCCATATTAGTACATTTTGTGTACCAGATGTGTTCAAAATTTAGGGCTAGGTAGGATGTAATGAAATATTTTCCAATTATTGTACATTCACAAGTAGATGTTTGGTAGGAAGATTGTAATGCAATGTTTCAATTGCATAATGTTCAATTAACTAGTATGTAGTTCTTTAAAAATTTATAAGTTGTATTGTATTGGCATTTGGTGTAATGATGTGAAATTTGCAGTACAAGTTCTAAATTAGGACAAAAATTCTGCACAAGTTTGACATAGAGGCTCATTGGTATGGCTGTTAATTTTTCAGTTAGCTCTAGATTGTTATTCAAAATTTCATGTCTTTCTAAGTAATCTTTAAACGTTTGCTGTACTTCCTACCTATTATCACACTTTATTGGCATTTTTCCTTTGCAGGCCTTTGAGTCGGTGTGCAGCGAGGCCAAAGTACTGGCATTATGGCAGAGCATGACGGAGCAGAAGCGTTTCAGTCTCCTCACTCGGGTCACAGACCAGATGGAGCTGTGCGACAGTGCTGCCAGGGCCACAGCTTCTCATGCTATGCTCTACATTGCTCAGGTATTCTGTGTTCCTAGTGTTGAGGGTTCAGAAGTGCAACTGGAAGAGAGATCAAATGCTGGCTAAGATTCCATGTGCAAGCTTGCAGAGTTACCCATGAAGAGTATAGTGAACACAAGTTGATTTTGTGCTTCAAGGGAATGACACCAAAATGTCAAAAGGGAAGGGAATCCAATGCCTCATCTTCAGAAATGAAATACTGTCTTGAAGTAGCTTCTTTCTAGAGTAGGTAGGAATAGTTTCAGGTAAATTATTTATTGAATGTAACTGTTTTTTTACTTGTTGCAATTGTTGCACAGCATATACAGAAGCAATAGTTGTTTGGGAATTTTTTTAAATATTTTAAAACTATTGTACGTAAGAATTTGATTGACAAAGGATATTTCTTTGCTTTTCATGTGGGCTTCATTTTAAAAAATCCATCTACTCTGTTTTTAGAACTGGTGCTCTTTGGAGAGATACTGGAAGGTTGCCTCACCTATAGATAGATCTTCTGGACTTCTATCCTTCATGCCCCTTTTCTTTGTCTTCATACCTTTTTTAACTATCTTTTTTTTTCTTCCTCTCTATTCTAAACTTGTTGTTTCCATGTGCAGGATATCTTCTGTAGGAGCATGCCTTAAGCATAGATTTCATGTTTTCTTTTGTCCATTTTAAATAGTCTTTTTTTTTTCTCAATGATAACATCTTTGCAATGGAAATAGAGTCATGATCTCTTAAACAAAACATGATCTGTTAAATTATGGTTATTATCTGAATCTTCTCTGCTTAATTTATGTGAACAATTGAGACATGGTTATCGCTGTGACGTTGTCTGTACAACTCCTGCTGAGTTGAATGTGTCATTCTCATTGGTCAGTAGACAAGGTGGAGTGCTATTATAAAATTATAGTGTAATTTGAATGGAATGATATTGTTTGTTTAGTTCAGAAACTGTCAAGTGGATTAATTTCAAATGCTGGGTTTATGCCATTTGTATTGTGTTTGAATACCCCAAAAATCAAGTATGTACTTACGAGTAGTAGTAGTAGTAGTAGTAGTAGTACGAGTTGTCCACTGGAAGATTATCGGACTTCTCCAGAAACCCTTGTCTGGCTATTGCTCTTTCATTGATGACAGTGATGTCTTCAGAAAAAATGCTACTCCAGAATGTCATGAAGACTGTATGTTCTCATAAATCTTTTTTGACCTTGCATATTCAATGAGGCTACTGGAGTGAATTTTTGGTCAACACCAAGTGACAAGGTGCAGGGGTGCAGCAACTAGAGCTGCGTGTAGTGCTGTGTGCAGCAACTAGAGCTGCGTGTAGTGCTGTGTGCAGCAACTAGAGCTGTGTGTAGTGTTGTGTGCAGCAATAAGAGCTGCATGTAGTGTTGTGTGCAGCAATTCAAGCTGCGTGTAGTGTTGTGTGCAGCAACTAGAGCTGCGTGTAGGGCTGTGTGCAGCAACTAGAGCTGCGTGTAGTGCTGTGTGCAGCAACTAGAGCTGTTTGTAGTGCTGTGTGCAGCAACCAGAGCTGCGTGTAGTGCTGTGTGCAGCAACTAGAGCTGCGTGTAGTGTTGTGTGCAGCAATTAGAGCTGCGTGTAGTGTTGTGTGCAGCAATGGGTGTGAACAGCACGTGGTGTGCACAGGGCTGCTGGGGCGAGGTGCAGAGCGACCAGGAGCAGGTTGGTTGGGTGCGCCGCAACTGCTTCACGTTGCTGCGCTGTAACGCCTGGGCCTCCTGCATCCAACTCCTCAACATGGAGATTGAGTAAGATTACAAGACAAGGCTGGGGGGTTCAGTATATTTTTTTAAATTAAAATGCATTAATGAACAAAGAGTGTTTCAGCATGACCGAGCCAGGTGGCCTCTGCTCTAGTTGCTACCCAAGTCCTATGCATTAAATGTCAATCTCTCACAGGCACTAGAGTAGGGGTAGAATAGAAATAATAGCAATCACGCTCACAGTCGTAAATTTTTATCCAGAAGCACCAGTGCATTTATAGCCGAGCTATACCTGGAAGCATGTATGTATTTAAATTGGTATTTAGCTCTTAAGAGCTTTGGCTGTGTGTGTGTGAGGATGTTTTCAGGTTGCTGTTTTTGGATGCTAATGATGCAGATTGGTTCAGAAATAGTAAGTTTGAATAGGGCAGGGGTTTTCCACGTGACAAGTTGAGATAGCAAATAGCTGACTGGTGTCATGAAGCACAGCAATTGAAGGAGTTTTGAGCTGCTGGAGTAATTTGAAATATTTTAAGAGTCCTGTATTCATGAAAAGCAAAAGCACTGCAATCTTACGGAAAATCTTATAGATTTTAAAGCTTATTAACTCCTGGCGGTGAGGAAAAAAAATCAATCATATTTTTACTTGAAATCTTGGCTTGAGAAATTTTATTGAAGTATATTGTCTTCACTTGAAAGAAAAGGTGGTACACTGGTTTATTATGGGAGTGAAAAATTTTCATATGTTTTATTTAGCTTTAAAATTCTCAGCTTAAGAAACCAACGCAGATGCTACACCATAGAATCTATCAGTGAAATTAAACTATACTAAACACGGTATCTGTGAAGCACTACGTTGTACAACTTTCCTTGGCCTAAAATTTTACTCTTATGGTGTGTAGAAGAAGGCAACAAGGAGCTCCTTCTACTATACATTACAGGAATTACATGTCCTGGAACTCAGTCTCTCTGAGTTTGACTGATAGGTTTAGCATGTATTATAAACTGTTCTCTAAATAGAACTAGCATACAGAACGTTACAGAGCCACAAACAACGTGGCTATAACCATTACTTAAAAACGATTTTGTTGGACAATTCTCATTAAGCAATCATGAAATTGCATTCCTTAATAATAACTGAAGTTATGCAGAGTTCAGGACCCTATTTCAGACCTTTTGAATATCACGTTTCTTGCACGCAGTGTACGTGGCAGGAATTTGATGTATTGGTTTAGAGTAAATGATCTCAGGACTAAATTCGAAAGGCTATTATTTTCCACACTCTCCTGTAGGAAGAAAATGCTAGCTGTAATAATGTGAGAGATTGGAGTGTAGCTCTTCCTTCAGTACTGCTAATTCCAGAAATATCTCACTAGCCTAAAATATTTGATGGACATCGTAGTTGTTAAAAGCCAATCATCTTAAGAGACATGAATTGTGTAATCAGCTGGAAGGAGATTCTTTACTACCATAAACTAAATAATAGTCAGGCTACCACCACCTATGACTTAACTTCTAATAGCAATACTAAACTCACTGAGATCTAATGGGGCAACAGTGTTAGGAGAATCTGAGCTACACCTGAGAGTAGGGCAGCAATACGAGTCGTGACAGTTGAACAGCAGCATTACCGACTAGATGGCTGGTCTCCTATGCAAATACTAACTATAGCAGTGCTCATGAAAATTTAATGTCTATGTTTTCCTTTGTACTGATGACTAAATTTTTAGAGAAAGAATCTTCTTGCTGTTCTGCTGGTGTTTTTGGAAAATTTGAAAATAATTTTTCTCTTTCAAGTGAATTTGAGATACTTTGCAAAGCTAACGACTGTCATAGCTTTTTAGATGACTTGTCTCACAAAATTTCTGCATCCAGTTGTACTCGTGCATCTAATAATTTTTTGCTAAATTCCATGCATGACACTTAGCTCCCGAGTCAAAAAATACTGTTGAGCTAAAATTTTAATCTACCTGTATTGCTGTTTAGAATGGACCAGTCATGTATCTTCATAGATAGCTGCTTTATTTATTTATTTTTGGGAGGTCTGACTATCATGAAAAATAGCATAAACGAAGCCGCAACTAATTTCTCCTTCATTAAATGACTAAAATAAGCAGCGTGTGTCATAGCTAGGTTCATTAAGCACAAGAATTCAACTAATAATTTTCAAAACCTCCCAATATGTTTTAATGCATTTCAAGACAGCCAGAACCATAGTACAGATTCCAGTGATGGGCCAATGTTTTAAAATCCACAGAAGAGAATCATTAACAACCCATGAATTTCTCGAACAGAGCTTGGGTGTCGTCTGACAGCAATGCATCAGGCTCAAACAAGCAGCAGCAGCAACAGCCTGGCAGTCACATGACAGTGTCCACGTCGTCACAAGTGCGCGTGCTGCTGTCCATCCTCTACACGATGGTGGAGACGCTGCGGTGGCCATCGCAGGCAGACACAGAGGATGAGCGCCAGCTCAGAGCTGCCTTTTGTGCTGATCTCGCTTTGGTACTGGGCCTCATCTTTTGTAAATCTATGTTTCTATTGTTCTTCTGTTCTTGCCTCTCCAAGTCGTGTAGTGGTGAAGATGTATTGGCTATTATGCAGTCTTCTGTGTGGGCCTCCTTCGGATGCATAGGATAGCGCCAGTAGGTTTAGGATAGTTTGGTTTGTCTATCCTATGTGACTAACGCCTCTGTAGGGGATACGGGTGGGTTACTTCACCTATAGATTAGGCCTTCGGGACTTCATAGCTGCAATGTATGCATAGATTTCTTGTTTCCTGTTATTTGTACTAAATGGTCACTTCTCTTAGATATCTTGAGACCACCTTTGTTGTGGCTAGGATGCCTCAAACTAACCAACAAATGAGCTATATTTGTGTTGTTATTTATTCTGTTTCAGTTCCCCAGTGACATGAGCTAATTGGTATTGTGCTCACTGCTTTGAGCACATTTACGTTTGCTTGTTTATGTTGCGCAAGGATGCTTGCTTATTGTTTAATTTTCAAGTGATGAATGAAAATCCGGTTTCTACTACTTGTGACTGATATTTATCAAGAGACAGACGCGAAACGTCTCCTGTAAAGATATTGGTTCAAAAGTGTTCTTTTTTTAAATTATACTTTAAAATCGACCATTTCTGATTTTATAGATGTACCTGCATACCAGTTTTTTTAAAAAGAAATAAAATTGGTTGTGTTCCTTCCTGTATGATTAGTTCTTTGTACATTTTAAACATGATTAAAATTGACAAATTAGGACGAGGTTTGAAATTAACGGAGACAAATCTGCCTCCCAGATAAGTTTTTTTTACCTTCCCTAGCAGTCACACAAGACGATGAACCTCACATCTTCATCTGATGTGCAAACATACGTGAACTCTTTGTGCACTGTCGAGATTGTCTCGCTGTCTCGAAGTAACAAGGCGGGGATGTAAAATTTGCCTTGTGTTGAAGTACGTTCTTGGTGATAGTACTTGCTTGTTACTTGATACATGTTGATATGCATGGACAAAAATTTAGTTTAAAATTTTCGAGCTGTGGATTTTTGAGTCCTTCATACACTATCATTTACTTTGTCATTCTGTCCATAAAATTGGTTAGTATCGCAGAATCTTTAAGCTCATTTGTCATTGTTAACAGGGACCTTGTCCTCTAAGGCATTCTTTATCATTGTGTCTCTGACGTTTTTGTTGCTTGTTCTTAAGCTCTGTAAAAGATAGACGTAACAAACCAAGGAAATATATTTCTGCATCTTCCCAATCTTTTGTTCAACCCATCAGATAGGTATAATGATCCCAACAAATAATATTTACCAACCATAAATTTATGCATGAAGACATGTTTTCAAACCCAATTTGTTGTGCATTTTATGCATGAACTTTATTGAAAACGATTGTTTTTATGACAAAATTAATTTTTTTGTGTAATTGCAGCCGCAAGAAGAGACGGAGGAGCTGCTGGCTGTGACGCTGCTGGGGATGGTGACGCGCTTCTGTAACTCTTCCCCTCCTCACTTTCCCATCAGGAAGTTGTTGCTCCTTCTCTGGAAAGTGATCCTGGTGACCCTTGGTGGCACCGACACGTTGTGGGCTCTGAAGTGTGAGTGGCACGTGTGATCTGGTGGCAGTGGCATGAGAACGAAAAATGGCTAATATTGTAAATATACTCAGGTTTCACTTGCATAAATGAGAAGATTATGTCTTTATAGGGTAATTTTTTCAATAATGATTACTCGTTGATGAATGATGCTCTCTTACACACGGGCTAACGGGAGCGCCGTTGACACCCTTACAAGTTTTGTCCAATTCTAAGCAGGCGCAAAAAGCACGCCCAAGAGTCCCATCGAAATTGATAAATCTATAGAATACCTAATGTTAAAATGAGTGTCAAAAGTTCTTAGCAAGTTTATAAATAACTAACATTAACTGGGTCCATTAAATACCATTAATTTTAAAACATTGTTGAAATATTTCAACCATCGACCCATCGACTGGTCGTTTTGCAGCAGGAAAACTTGACACTTTGACCTCAATTGGTGGAACTGAAGTTCATCATTCAACTCAAATTTAAAGTCAGTTGTAATGAGCAATTTTGAAATTAGCAATCCTTAACTGGATCATGCCTTCATTTAGCTTTAATTAAGTATTTATGACAATTGAGTTTGTGAATACCGATCGATCAGCAGCATTGCGAAAATCACCTCCGTGGCTACCGGTGGTGCGCGTTGCGGTCAAAGAGTCAAGCACGACCCACCGATGGGTCGCACCACAAGCCACGTGTTAGAGTGTCTATTGCGTGTGCAGGCGAGTACCGCGTGAGGGCGAACCTGGCGTGCCCGGGCCCTGAAGAGGACACGGTGAGTGTGTGTCGCGGCCTGAGGCCTGCGTCGCCCCCCGCACCCGCCACCGACCTGCTCGACCAGCAGCAACAGCAGCAGCACAACATGGTCAGGCGGAGGCCGTTTAGGCGGGTCAGTGCTCTCGAATCGCTGAAATATGCTCCTGTTTGCGTTGCGGTCTGCTTTTCCTTTGTCTAGCTTTGTTAATGACTAAGAATTGGTGAACTATGTTCATGTCATTGTGATGTGCGCGCTACAGTCAAGTGTGCTGCCGTAGTTTGGTAGGTGGTCAAGCTTTTGATTCAAATGTGTTCTGTGCTTGGTAGAGGTTCTTTATTAACGATACATATGTATGAAATAGCTTTGAAAACCAGTTCTTTACATGTGTGTCGCAGGTTGTTTGGGTTTTGAGCTCAACTAAATTTTTTCTTCATTTCATGTTCATGCATTATGAATTAATGCTTTATTTTGCTAACAATTAATGAAATGTTGACTCAGTTCTAGAAGAACAGCCATCTGTTGGGCGAAATTCAAAAGAATGCATTCCCATGAAACATTCTCGTGTGCCTAGTTATGAGTAATAAAACTGTACATATAGTCGAATTTTGGCAGGAGACTTGATAACAAAGTTTTTTCAAAGTGCGTGATCGAAGGAGTTCAATGCGTTTGAAAGACGTTATAGGGAAACAAAAACTGAAAAGTGAAACTATTTAGTGGCATTTTATTTCTCAATAATAGTTTCAGCTTGTTTGTGGTATCTACATTGATCTTTGAAGATAATGGGAAGTATTATTACCAAACGGTAAATCATTGAGTTCTACATTTTCTTACACTAACTTCAACTTAAGTGGGGAAAATGAGTCCTAGTTGTTCAAAACATGGGATACCTGATTCAAATTACAAATAACTTAAAATAGTTTGTTTCTACTGGTTTATATCTGCATAAGTTGAGGTTCGTCATCAAGAAGAGACTAGTTCAAAAAATGGACACACTATGTGAATGGATGTAATTAACCAATGTCTATGTATCGTCTGAAGTATTGTCTCTAGCACTGTCCTTTTTACTGTCTTTTTCACTATCTTTTTTACTGTCTTTTTTACTGTGTTTTTTTGTTGTCTTTTTTTGCTGTGTTTTTTTGCTGTCTTTTTTTGCTGTGTTTTTTTTGCTGTCTTTTTTACTGTTTTTTTCTTGCTGTCTATTTTACTGTCTATTTTATTGCAGCAATCGCTGATGAAGCAAAGCAGCCTGGACGACAGCATGGGCGACTTGGACCTGGCTGGTGAGGACGATGCCGGAGGTGCCGGTGGAGGAGCGGGCTCTGCCTCCCGCAACGGTACCGACGGTGGCGGCTCTGGTACGTGCAGCGCGTTGTGGCCTACGGACTTGGACGAGGGTTTATACTCAATAGGGTTACACTCCCTCCAATAAAACTGCACTGTAGTTGAGAACCTCGGTCTTGAAACTATAGCTTAGGGCATGGTTGCCAGATTGACTATTTTATTTTCCGAATCCTCAAGTTTGGGCTGTGTTCGACTTGAATTCTTCACTTAATTCAAGGGAATTAAATCCTATCACTCTGTATTTGTTCCTCCTACAGAGTTGTTTTCACGGTCAATTTTTATTTTAAAAAAGCTCAAGTTCCCAGATTTTGGCCAGAAGTAAGGCTCATTCGACCACCCTGATTCAGAAACACATCATAACAAGACGCGGTGCCGCACGCAGGTGACAACAGCGACTCTGGCATTGGTGAGGACGAGACGAGCAGCGGAGAAGCCTCTCCTGACGGTCCCCTAGACGAGAGGGAGATGAGGAGCGAAGAAGACCCCATCGACACTCCTGGGTCACCGCGGCCCCTCACTCCAGCACTTCCCCACACTCCAGTGCCTCCTCCTCCTCCCAATAAAGGTAAAAATTTGTGTTGTCCTAGAGCTTCCCTTTTGGGAGAGCGCAACAGAAGTTCAAGCTCTGATATTAAAAGGTAAAAAACCCCGTAATCAATCGCATCATTTCTGTTATTGGAAGGAGGAATGTATCATGATACGTTAATTGCCATGTAGTCTCAGAGTAAGGTTTGGTGGCCTATCCTGATGTTTTTGAAGGCATTGCAATAGTTCGATCGCAGTTCCCTAAGTATGTTGTGATCTTCAAGTGTTGTAAGTGTGGGACCAAAGTGAAGGTGAGTAGCTGGAACCTCCGCTTTGGTGACCCAGCTACCACTAGGGAAACTCAAAACACGTTTCAAAGCCAACCCATGCTCACCTAGCCTAAGCTAGGGAGGTCCACAGTGGCAAATTGCTCGAGACCCTTCTGGAAACGTAACCATGAGATCATGTTTGTTATTCTAATTGAATGAATAATGCGTGATAAATCTCTAGACGTGCCTGACAATCCTAGGAGAGCTACGGTTACTATAATGTAGAACAGTTAGAAGCACCGTCTCCATTCGATGGCGGCCGATTATTGCTGCTGCCAATGAACGAAAGAAATTCATGTGTTCGGTGCTAGGCAAGCGTGACGCTTGCTGCGCTAGTAAATGATACTCCTTCTACTACTTTAACTTCTACCTTATTGCCTTTGTTTTTGAAATTTAATTCCAATTGTAGTCGCAATTCATAATTTTTGTTGCAGGCCTCCCATGGGCCCCAAAAGTGCGCCAAAAAGACATAGACAATTTTTTGGACGTGAGTCGCGAGAAGTTCGTGGGCTTCCAGCTAGCGGGCGACCGCACCACACTAGCCGGCCTCCCGCCCCCCATACACGAGGGGGTGCACACCCTCTCTAAGGTGAGGGGGCTGTGGTGCGTGGCTTTACTGGAGTTGACAACGAACCAATAGCAGCGCTCACATTGCATCTGACAACACTGCTAGCCCAAATCTGGCACCACTATTGGCCTAGCAACATGTCGCAATGATGTCATAAAGTTTGTTTGAATTAAAGCCGTGCTATAGGCTAGCCGAACAAGAAGAGGTGTATTTTCCTCACATAAAAATGACTCTACCTTATTTCCTCTACCGTGGCCTACAACTGGAGGAAGGTCTTATGACTGGAGGTTTGTCAAAACCTGCGGCATTAAGTTCCAGTCAGAGCTATAACTCGTTCATGAAGCCATGCTCTTCAAGATGACTGTTAAATTAATGTTTGATGTTCTTTGGATGGATTCTTTCATTTATGTGGTAGCATAACTTACGAATGAATTTCAGTCGGTGTGAATAACTAGACTTCATGTAGTCCGATAAGTATGGGTCAATTTGATGTCGGTTAAAAACACTTCTCAAAAAAACTTGCTGAGGAAACAATTGCTAATTTATTACATGAAATGAACATTTGCAGCTCTTCATATCCTCAGTGCATTGTGAAATAAGATGAAAAGTGGCACCAAAAACAGCTTGAATATTTTCCCACGTGATGGTAGAAAATTTGAAGTTTAATCTAATATGAAACGAAGTTAAATATTTTCCCCACATCATGACTGAAAAGAGGTGATCCTTGTCCTATGATATTACTGATAGCAGTGTGGCAAGCAAGCTAGTAGACTAGCAAACCTACAAGCTAAAATTATCAGAGTTTTACAAATACATAGATTGCCATTTAAATTTAAAAATAGAAATCCTAAGTACATGTATAATATATCGCTTAGTGTTCAGGGATCCTGTTAACAGGGTGAAACAGAACTGAGAGACCAACCAACCAATCAAGCATCACACTGCGTGTTATATGCAAGAATTGCTCTACGATTGGGTCCATATAATCTCACAGATTTTGGTCGGTTGAGGAAAGTTATATGTACTCCTTTCGTTTGTTGTGAGGAAAATTCCCGTGAATTATTTTTGAATGTTTAGAATTTAGCACTAAAGTGTTCAGACAGAGTCTCACTGTGTCAGGCAGGGTCTTTGCCGCATAATTTCTCGTTCAATAGAATAGAAAAACCATATTCTTAATGCCTGTCATTCGTTTCTCTCCTATCATTTTTTTCATCCCTGCTAGATGAAGGAAAAGCTGTAATTCCTGTTTTTTGGTTACCTAACGACATAGGCCAAATTAGGGCAGAAATCGGTGATACATGTATTGTATGATTAAATACTGAGCAAGTTACATTTGACGCGATCATCAATTTAATCCATGTTAATTCAGTTCAGTTTTTGCTTATTTATGTTTTCCTTAATATTCTCAACGGTGGGAGATAACTTTGTATTCCTAACAAATAAAAAAACTATTTTTTAGCAGCAAGTATAATTAACTTGATTGAAGCACCGAGTGCTAACATTGTTTGAGTGTGTGTGCAGCACATTAGTGCTAACATTGTGTGTGTGTGTGTGCGCAGCACATTAGTGCTAACATTAATTGTGTATGTGCAGCACATTTACACATCCCTGAGCGAGGTGCAGATGAAGCGTGAGGAAGAGGTGAACCGCAACCCGCTGTCCAGGCCTGAGAAGGACGTGTTGCAGACCCCTGCTGAAGTGCTCTATCAGGTCCGTCATGCTTGCCTTCAACATTTCTTAGGTAGCGTCCTGATTCTATTCTGCGTGTGTAGAAAGTGTGAGTAAGCCTTTGCTGAAGTGCTGTGTGCTGTTTTTGTTAGATGCTATCATTCTTGTTTGATAATTTCGGGGTGACCTTTTTGGATAAAAAGTGCACTCTAATGACAATTATAGGAAGTGTTATTGATCTTTTGAATGCCGGGCTCAAATTTAGATGAGTACTTTTATTGTCTATCTGTTGATAAATTCATAATATAAATAATTCATTGTTAAGAAAAACTTCCAATTTTGTGTATTTTCTGCCGTTTTATTGTCGAAGACATGAAAAATACTTATGGTTTAATTCAACTTCATTTTTAAAATAGATTTGCTTGACATTAATCTGTGAATCATTGCAACGCTATATACTCGTACATGTAGATATATGAAATTTTTGCGCTGAGTTTAATGCTACTGGTAATGGTGATTTTCAAGAAAGTCTGAAGCATACTACATAGATATTTGAAAAGTATGTTTGAAAATTGATTCCGATACTATCTACTTCATATTCCTGCATCAGCCAATAGAAAATGTAGAATTTTTTTGCCTCAGTTTAGCACAACAATCAGTTACATGTGGTGTTCTAGGATTTTTCTTCAAATTCAGAAGTTATTTTTACAATGTTTGCAGTCATCTTTTGCTGGAATATATTTTAATTCAATATAGAAAACATTCCTATGATTGACGGTTGCTTCACAAGTTTGTGAGCCTCTAAACCAAACTTAGACTGCCAGCAAATTTACTAAAACGTTTCTTTACGCCTTATTAACCTACACTGGTGAAGATCAGCAGTTGCTTGCACTCCTGACCATACTAAGCATATACACAGAGTGGGCACGAAAAACCGGAGCTCTTTAATGACACATCAGTGTATCATTGATACTCTTTTACTTTCGATAACGGAAAGTTCAGAAACTATCCGAAAATAATTACTGAGTTATTGGTATTTAACATCATAGTTTTGGGTATTTGTGGCCCAGGTTGTACAGTGACGGAACACCTGCGAGGTAACACTGCAATGATAACTTCCTCCTTGTCAGTGTCTGCTGCCGACGCTGCCGCAGTGCATGATCGCTCTGCTCAAGGTGCTACTAGCCGCCGCTCCCACATCCAAAGCCAAGACGGACTCCATTAACATCATGGCGGACGTACTGCCTGAGGAGATGCCGTGAGTGACCATTGCTGGTGTCTCCATGCGCAGCTCTTGTGTATGAGTGACTGTGATGTGTTGCTAGAGTGGACGCACTCACCTTTGGTTATCTCCCGTGTGTGAGGAATTAAGATTTCTGTGGTTAGTAAAGTAATGGATATCGCTTTCGAACGTGGCCTCGCGCGGCCTGCTGGAGTAGGTTCTGGCAGTTTACCGAGAGAAAAATCGGTTGAAACAAATCTATCCTAAAATTTCACCCAATTTTACTAAATCAGTATGCATGTTACGATATCGAGAGTAGTAGGTGAGGAGTCATCTCGTATTTTTAATTATTTTAAAATTTAAATATTAACCATTAAGTAAAGTATTTTACGTATAAATTTTAGAGGGATAAGGTCGACATAAACTGATCATATGTAGTTTTATTTTTGTCTCATTTTTGAACAAAGTAATAATAACAAATAAATTTTATTTTGCTTTAAAATTCAATGATGATAACATGTACGTTAGCAGGCTAGTAATGCTATACAGATGGAGAGGTGGTGCCTTTTTATTGTCGTGGTAATATTTAAGTGAACCGCTGCTATCGCGATGTTGCTTTTGTTTTGAGCGAAGCTAATTGCTTGTGGACATGAATCGGTGAAAAAGGTTCACTGAACGCTGTGTTCTACTACCTCATTGGTAGGAATGATTTCCACTTCTTCACACATGCTGATAAAGCAAAAGTTCATCTCGGTTGCTTTTAAGCCAGAATGAGCTGTAAGGCATGAGGCAAGTCATTGCAGCAACCTGATAAATTGCAGCGGCGGCAATACGTGAGACCAGCGATAGCTAGCAAGTGTTGGAAACTACCTCGAACTGACAATAGCCCTTGTAGTTGGATGTGAACAGCTCAAATGATAATCACACTTGTAACAATTGCATGATGATTGAACAGTAAACAACTACAATGGGAAAGTAACCATGGTTGTGAGTGTGGCTGTTGTTTCTCCTCTTCTTATACTCTGGGACTTCTACTCGTCCATATCTCACGACATGGGACTTTGGTAGAAACTGGAGAATAGGCCATTCAGCTCGTTCCTGTCGTCATCTTCTATTTCATTACTCAATATCCTCTGACTGACTGTGGTCTTCGTAGTTGAATCGTAGTTGAAGAGCCACTCTTGGTTATCGCGACTCTATGTCCTGTATAATAGCAATTAACAAACTACTACCAATAGTAATATTGACCCGATAATTGCAGGCTCACAGTGGTGCAGAGCATGAAGCTAGGCCTGGACGTGAACCGCCACAAAGAGATCCTGGTAAAGGCTGTGTCAGCGACGCTGTTGCTGCTGCTCAAGCACCTCAAGCTCAATCACGTGTACCAGTTCGAGTTCATGTCCCAGCATCTTGTCTTTGCCAACTGTATCCCTCTCATCCTCAAGTTCTTCAACCAGAATATCATGGCATACGTACGCACCAAGAATACGTGAGTCTTGTCTTCAATCATAGCTTATGTTCCATTGCAGCCTTCCTGCCTTGAAGATGCATTTCTGTTAACTATTCTCTCCTGGTAGACGGTAGCTTTGTTATCCGGCTAATGTTGCCGGTTCACCATTCAATTTAACCCTTGAACGCCCAAGTGGACCGTACGGTCCTCTTTCAAAAATAGCCTCAAAATATTGCATTCCTCGTTGAATTAGTTCCCTGATGTGTTCTTTAAAATTTACTGCAGTGCATTTCCTTCCTCATCCTGATATCGGTGACTACCTGATGCCGGTCCCAGTTTAATGATGGTGGTTGTGATAACGGTAATTATGAGTACAAAATGCGGACGTTTAAGGGTTAATGTGAGCAATTACAAAAAACTCTGAGGCACCATAATAATTAAACTACAAGCATGTATGAGAGGTTTTTTACGATACTGCCTGCTCGTAAAGGTGTTAGTAAAGTTCCTTTTCACTAACGTTTGCTCATAGAGGCTTCAAGTGAGCGCTCTTTTTGACTATCCAATTTAATGTAAGTTGCTACAAGAAAACTGAGAAACCATAATAATTAAAATACAAGCATGTCAAAGGTGTTTCTGAAGATACTGCTTGCTCATCAAGGTGTTAGTGATGTTTCTTTTAAGTAGCACTTACTGATAGAGGTCGTGAGCTCTCTTTTAACACCCGCATTTCCGTGGTTGTTAACGGTTGGTTTGGTTGTAAGTAGCAGAATTGGGAAGTAGACTTTGCTCTTCAAATACATTTTTATCCTTCTTTAGAAATACAAAAATGCAATTGCACGACGAAATGTAACCTTGTGTGATCAGTTATTTTTTTAAAAAGATCACACAAAACAGACAAAATGTCATTCACTTATACCGGTAAGCAAGTGCACAATTTACCGAATGGTAAACAAATGGCCCAATACGCGGGGAACGTGTTCACTAACGCCTGCTCTCCCCAGCATCGCGCTTCTGGACTTCCCGTCTTGCGTGATCGGTGACGGAGCAGACCTCAGCAATGACGCTCTGCTGGCCAGCATCGGTGCTGCTGCTGGCGGCGCTCTGGAGAGTCACGGTCAGTTTGGCTGCGCCCTACCACCACCAACGCCCGTGCAAATCTAGGGATTAAAATCCTCTGTGTAGTAATACTTCGATAAACTTGACTCGGGTAAACGTGACTCCTTTGGGCTTTTTCTTCTTCATTCGTGCAGTTGAGAGGGAATCGATTTGTAGTGGAAATTTTCCCTCTCAATGCAACATCCGATAGTGGTATTCACGTTCTTAATGTATGTGTTGAGTTTGTAAAGTGTAAATATCAGGTGTAATGTTTTGTGTTTTAAGTGTAGATAAAATGAACTTAGTGTGAAACTCTTCTTAGCTACATACCTTAGAAATCATAGAGTACTGTGTTTGACCCCCCGTTGAGTCATCATTTCTGTCTTCTGGGCTATCATTTGCATTCATTGTATGCACAGTGTCCAAATATATTTGATAACCACATCAACAGACGGTAAAAGCTTCGACGGCGCCAGCAACAGCAACTTGCTGAGCAGTGACAGCAGCACCATCTCCTCCAACCCTCCCTCCACACCTTCATCCTCCAACAATAATAACAACAACAATAACAATAATAACGGCAATGGAGGAGGGGCTGCCGGGGCTGGGAGCAACAACCCTGCGGAGACGAGCGCTGCGTGCTGCTGGCGGAACATGTTCTCCTGCATCAACCTGTTGCGCGTCCTCAACAAGCTGTGCAAGTGGAAGCACTCGCGCATCATGATGCTGGTCGTCTTCAAGAGCGCTCCTATACTCAAACGCACGCTCATGGTGGGTGAAACCGCTGCGCCCCTGGTGGGCTATTTGAGTTGACGCTTAGTAAGTATTCAAGCCAACCCACAACTTCCAGAGGTGGTACTACTGTTAGTATACCCACGTGGAGTTATAAATCTTTACATGCTGTTAATGTACATCGATAACGTAGTGTTTATTTTATTCTAGTTGCACTGCTACATGGTGTGTTGTCATTTTCTGTTGTAGCAAAGGCACGTGCTCATATGCTTAGTAACTGTGGGTTTCTGGATCTGGCGCATCTGATGAGTACAGGTATGCATTGTCGTACTAATTTTGAACAGTTCGTAGCTGGGTTTTAGAAAAGTCTTTCCTGGCGTCTGGGTTGTATTGCGAGTAATGGTTTTCTTGTTAATAACCTTCCAGTATTTAATAGTATTTAGTACTTAATTATTGGTTGTTGGGTGAAAACTTGACATTTGCTTTACATGATCCTAATGATAAATTTTTAATTGTTGTTAATTTTCAACACGATATGCTCCAATCCTACTCCATTCTGATGTCGTGCAAGAATTTTTACTTTCAGGTCAGGTAACGTACCCTGCATTTTGTTTTCGGCGGTCTACACTGTCAATGCCTTAATTTTTCAGTGCGTTGCTACTTCTACGTTCTGAGTATGTGATTACCTCCTTTTTAATTTTTTTTTACCGAGCCCATCACTTGCAATTTTGGACTACTGTCAGAATGAAAGTTGGTATGCGCGAATCATACATGTGAAACAGCTGTATCCCTTAAAATAACGGAATTTCCCATTTTTATAGAATTTGGCCAACAAAATCATTTGCTGTTCTCATTCTTCTCAGATATTGTGTCAAACAATGGAAAAACTCTGTATGTTTACGCTTAATCAGTGTGATTGTGTGTGGGCCTAACCCGTTTGCTCCGGGTTCTGTTTGCTCCGGGTAGTGACCAAAAAATTCTAGGTGTAAAATCTTTTTATTTTTTTTATTTTTAATCTAAATGTATTGGCTGCCAAATTTGGGGTAATTTATTTGCTCATTTGTATAATAACCTTTCAATGAACGTAGGAGTAAATGAAACTAAGTGAGCGTAGTGAAAGCTGTGCGCATGTGCAGGTAAAGCACGCGATGATGCAACTGTACGTGCTGAAGCTGCTCAAGATGCAGACCAAGTACTTGGGACGACAGTGGCGGAAGAGCAACATGAAAACTTTGTCTGCCATCTACCAAATGGTGAGGTTCTTGTGTGTACTGAATGGTGTCCATTTTTATTTAACACTTTGACTGTGAAGTAATCTACCGGTGGTACACGGAGGAATTTTCATAATGCTGCTGATCGACCAGTAGTCGCCTACTAAATTTTCATAGACACTTAATCAAAACCTAAGGAAGGTATGATCCAGGTAATGTTTGCTATTTTCAACATTGCTTACAACAATTGACTTTAAATTTGAGTTGAATGTTACACTTCAGTTTTACCTGCCGCAGTCAGAGTGTTAATGGTTTCGCTATTTTGGTTCACGACATCTTCTGTAATGATTTTTAATAGGAATGTCTATATATTACGGGTGAAAAACAATGTAACCCTATTCATGCTTGGTTAGGGATTTAAAACCAATAATGAAAAAGGAAAGTCATTCTCCCGTTAGTATGAGGCAACCCATTTAGTTAATTATGAGCAATGTGTTCCATGGTTGATTGATTTGTTCGTAAGTTTTTGTGTTTGCCTTATTCTTTACATTAAAGCGCCTGTAAAAGGCTTCTGAAAATTTTGTTTTCCTTCTATCCTGTTCTCTACGTAGGACAATTGAACAAGGTAGATGTAGCTGGGTCATAATATTTCTAATATCATATTTTGTAGTTGAAGTAGTTTTGTAGTTTGCTTATGTAGTTGAAGTATTATGTATGGAATTTTTTCAGCTGGAGCGAGTGGATGTAGAAGGTGTGGTGTGATTAATGTAAAAATAACGTTTTAACCGTGATGTTCTTAAAAAATAGCCTGAGATTCTCCTTCTAGAACATTTCCGCTTTTTAGTGTTTCAAGTCTGATCTGCCATAACACGTGTCACAGTCAAGCGTCTTTTCTTGTGTAATGAAACTATAAATCTATCTTCAAACTCTTTTTTGCAGACTTAACATCAAAAACTCGTATGCATTTGAAATGCAGTGTAAAGTTATAGCTATCAAATGAAGAAATGGATAATTATTAAATTTCTATTGAGGTGCGGCACCGCCTGAACGATGACTGGGCGTACGGCAACGACCCGGACGCGCGGCCTTGGGACTTCCAGACGGAAGAGTGCTCTCTCAGGGCTGCAGTCGACCGCTTCAACACGCGACGCTACCATCACGCCCAAACTGTACGGTTTTTGTGGCTTTCTTACTTTTTTTGATCTAAGTTCTCTATTTTTTTGTTGGTGTAGTTGCGCTTCTTACATTCCTGCTAAGTCTCCTACTTTTGATGGTGACCTTAATTTTCCTTGCCTGGGCCATTTTGCCACACAGCATCGTTTCACGTTGGGTAATTTCAATGCTTTCATCATTTTATTCCTTAATTACATTATACCGATCTGGATGCATGTTGTTTTTGGCTTCAAAAGTTTCACTACTGACATTTCATCAATAGCTGATCCTGATTTTCCGATGTAGCCTTTGTATTTTGGGAGCTTGTTTGGTCTTAATTCTGCACTAATAAATTCTGCACATTAATCTATATTATTTTCCTTGCAGAAATGAGCTTAGTTCTATTTTACTATTAGCACAAATTTAATACAGCCTAGTGGTTTTGACGTGAATTAGAGTAAGTGAATCAATCCCATCATATACACACACACACACACAATGCATAGGTGTACGCAATCATCATGCTTTTCCTGATTTATATTGAACCGTCGCATTTATGTTTAAATTTTTACAGGGTGACAGCGAATTCGAGCCTGTGGACAACTGCATAACTTCTGTGTTGGGTCGTCATGTTGAACTGACGGAGGAGTTCACGCGGTCCTACGAAGTGTGGCTGCAGCGAGAGGTGCTGGACACGACCATACATTGGGACCTGTTGCTGTCTACCAACACAAACGCTGTCGTCGACACATCGGCCTCGTCCAAAAAATCCTCTTGTGAGAAGTGCAGGGTGACCGCCAAAAGCGGGCAGTCAACCGAAGCGTTGTCTGAAGCTCAGAAACTTGCGAAATCAGAAGGCTGTGAGTGCGCAAAAAAATTGGTTTCGGTAGGCGCGAGCGGCGACTACACACCTTTAATTCAGCAGCTGAGTGGTCAATTTTACAGGCATCACGACGAATCGAGACCTGCGCATGGACGTGTTGAGTCTCCCGATGAAGACGAGTATGACAAGAAAGAGAGGATGCAAACTATGATCAAGAAAACGAGTTCTGGTTTAAACGGCACTGCCGCTGCAATTGTTGACATACCCATTGATGATGACGGTTCTGCCGAGGATGGTGGAGGAAAAAGCTCATCTAAAGTGAAAACCGATGGCAAGCAGGCGGATAAAGTATAAGTTCTTGATCCTAGTCCAGAACTTTTTATTTCTTGTTCGACTGCGATTGCTACCCTCGCAGATATTAAAGCAGTGGTGTTTCTGCAATTTTAAATGAGGGTTGTTGTAGACAATAGCATCGTTTAGCTCTAATTTAAAATACAGAATCGTTCATTTTATAGTATTTTTTTGTTGCGTATTTTATTTGTGACAATTGCTACTGAATGTAGTAAGCTATCCAATACTGGACTTTTATTTTTAGCTTAAACTCCTTTGTGTCATAGAACTTATGGTTCTGTGCTAGTTCATGACTGCGTTTATTTAAGCGTGTTAGTAGATGTATCTGAACAGTGTTTGTCTTCTCACAGTATCAGCTACTTCTGTGTACCCTTAGTAATCTAAGAGTTAAGTATGTGTCTTCGGATTATTGTCCTGTATACTATAACCTTATTCATTGATGGGAGACGCGGGAGGCATGCTTTTTATACATTAAAAAAAATAGTCATTTCAATGTTAATTTTACAGTTACTCGAATGAATGTGGCAGTGGACGCAAATAATATTCGTTTTACATGCAAGTACTCATTTTAGAATAAATTGTTCCTTCTGGAATATTCGCAATGTTTGCCTGCATTGGTTCCGTGTAAAAACAAGTAATATGTAATTACTGTTTGGAAATTGTAACATTAGCACAAAGTTGATTAGGCTTTCTGTTCATGATCAGAATTGCTTAATTTATGAATCCTGTTTTAAAAAATGTATGTACTAAATATCGGTACTTCTTGATAGCTCTCAATTTCAACTAAAATTATGTCAAAAATACTCGGTAGCATTTCAAAAAGGCTGGCAAATCATTTTATAGAAATGGTTCGCAATGTATTGCCATTTGAAGTGATCTGAACTCCGTATTCAGCTGTCGTCACTGCGGTGACTCGCAGAATGCAGAAAGCCATCAACAGTGTGAACAACTGGGCTGTTGAGCACGGTTTTACCTTTTCTACTGAGAAGACTGTAGGCCTCCATTTCCAGGGCCGCGGCCGCTGTGACCCTCCTCG
>JACJUY010003850.1:0-12054 GCA_014220935.1 Platorchestia sp. MABIK | reverse complement strand
TTAAGCTCATTCATTTGTTGTGTTGATATAGTTAGGTTGAAGTCTAAAAAAACATAATAAATGGTCTGAACATTGAAAGCCGAATAAGGTGTTGCCTATTTTTCCACCCTCTACTTGTGATAGAAAATTAAAATGAATGCACATCAAGTTACCTGACATCATAGAGCTAATCTTCTTTTTCCTGTCCCTTTTGTGCCAGGTAGTGACGTTTTCTATTTTTTGATGGCTTTGATAGTTACATCATATTCAACTAAACTGTTTCAACTTATAAACCTATGGTTCATTTTTTTTCAAATTTCTGACCATTTTATTTATCATAAAATACTGCCTGATAAACATTCAAATATAATGGAAAAGTGACAATATTTGAAAATGAAACTTTTCACGAATTTATGGTAAATGGTAATATTCCGCTTTATTTTGTACAGCGGAATTGCTGTACAAAATAATTATGTGCCTAAAATGATACTTAATTGCTTATATAACACTTAAAAGCATAGGACATTTATTCAATCCTTCTACTATCTATTGAATGGCGGACCGAGTTTATGTTGGCTCAGTGGGAGGCGGTGTCGCAACCACCCTTACGACGGTCAGTCGAGCACTGCTCTGTCGCTCTGAGTTGTTCGAAGCTTGAGGTTTCTGAACAAACGCGGAAACCAGAACTCGCCCAGCAACTGCTGTCAGTTGCTCCTAGAGGCACCCGTCACTGCTTTTAGCAGCAATTGGTTGCCCCGTGTGATATGGCCTTAAGTTTCCCATAATCGTGTTCGGAGCCGTAATCATGTTATTTACGAATTTTTTCAACCTTCTTCCGTTTTTTTTCAACTCCACAACACAAGACAAAAAATAAAATAGAAACTAACAGGTACGTATGGTTTAGCTTAAATCATACATCATTACCGCTATTGCTTCACCATCAGATTAATTTTTAAGGGTAATTTAGTTGACACACACAGATCAGAGTGTTCTTAAATTGGCATCTACCTTCTTTAACCTGTTCACTTTCATATAACGAATTTTTACCATTGCATACTCGAGATATAAAATATTCATTATATATAAACAAATTATTAATAGAACCACTGATGGATTGGCAAGAAAACCTGGCTTGAGCCAACAATTAGGAAATTTAGCCTCTTATGAGGAACGCCGATGCTTGGTAATACTACGTGAGGACGCCGAGAAGGAAGGTATTGTGATGTCCTCTCTGGATTAAAGCCCTAGCAACGTTTCACGCCTCAAGCACAGTTACTGCACTCTCTTGTGCCAAGCCTTGAATATTTCTCCGTATTTCTCCGATTCACCTCTAGCTAAAGCCTTGACAATCGTGGGTAAATTTTTGTGGATAGACCTACCAGAGCATTCTATTTCAGTCCCATAATTCAGTTTCAGACTGGTACTGTGTCGACAGCCAATTTATGTTCACTGTCATCTATTATTAGATTTTGTTGAGCTATTAGGTGGTCAGTTAGGAACATTAACTTGAGTCATAGGTAATTAAATTGAAACTAGTTGAAAAAGAAATCAAAGGGAGCAAAAAAATTGCAAGCCTACGATCTGGATAAATGAACAAATTTATATGCATCACTTATGAGGAAAGCATTCCAAGTAGTATTAGTAGTGACATAGATTTGCTAGCGCTTTAGTAATCCGTACTATATTGCACCGTATGTCTCACAGTTCAAGAATACAAACTTAGCATCACGTCAGCAAAAATATGCCATGTAATCGTTATTCAATACTTGTCACAATTATCATTACTGAAACACAGCAACAGCCATCATAAAAAGCCATTCCAATTTTCACCCACACCATTGCTATAGTCATCATAGTCACCATATTGCGGTTTAGTCATACATATCTCAGACGTGAAGAAATTCCTTGCTTAGACTGTTCTTCTTCTGGTTAAATTTCAGATATCAAGTTGCACTTCTCTAGAAAAATTTTAAGTGCTGTCACACTGAAAGCTGTTGCATCCCAACCATATTATGTACAATTGAGGGTTCATACCCTTTTATAAGTGGGTCGTGCAATGACGGCAACATGTAGTGTAGGTGAGACCAATTACAGCTATTGTACAAAAATTTAAATAGTGGTTGACTCTATAGCGGTCCTAAACGTCCCCAAAAACAAGCTGCCTTAACTTTGCCTCTCCAATTCCCATACCTCAATTTATTTATAGGAGTAAATCTAGCTGCAATGTCATGAGCACTTCCAAGAACATACTTCTGGATATTCCTTAGGCAAAAGTGAAACGTATCACATACACTAGAGAAGATAGATCAAACAGAGCGTGCGTCACTTGCAGCTAATAAGAGGTACCCAAAACAAAACTGGACTTTATTCCATAAATTAAAACTGGACTTTATTCCATAAATTAAAACTGGACTTTATTCCATAAATTAAAACTGGACTTTATTCCATAAATTAAAACTGGACTTTATTCCATAAATTAAAACTGGACTTCATTCCATAAATTAAAACTGGACTTTATTCCATAAATTAAAACTGGACTTTATTCCATAAATTAAGACTGGACTTTATTCCATAAATTAAGACTGGACTTTATTCCATAAATTAAGACTGGACTTTATTCCATAAATTATGACTGGACTTTATTCCATAAATTAAGACTGGACTTTATTCCATAAATTAAGACTGGACTTTATTCCATAAATTAAAATTGGACTTTATTCCATAAATTAAAACTGGACTTTATTCCATAAATTAAAACTGGACTTTATTCATAAATTAAACCTGGATTTTTTTCCATAAATTAAACCTGGACTTTATTCCATAAAACAAATTCTATAACCCACCAACGATAGCGTCAAGTTTGGCCAGCGTGAGCCCGATGGGGTTGGGGCGGTGCGGAGACCTGGTAGCGAATATGCCCAGCTTTTGTTCGCCCAGGCGAGGGGGCGACACTTTGGCCTTGGTGAAGCCATTACAGCCGGTACCATTGTCGTGGAACACAAACATCAGCCTGCATGAAGCACCAGATTTACTAAACAAATAAAGGTATGAATAAATTTCAGTAATGAAAAACAGACATGTTAAAATTATTATTAAACATGAAGCCCTGCTACCTTGGCTGTGACACCCTCCGCTAGATTAGCAGGGTATTTATCATTGTTTCGAAGGTAATAGCTTCATTAACATTGCTTTTAGCACAAGATAAAAATTTGGATAGACTATTCCCTTGAGCTTTTTATGCAAGACAATAGCTAAAATTAAACAGTAAAGCAGAACATTTCGAGCAGACTGAGGCTTTTTAACTTGTGCTACAAAATTAAAAAATCCTCAATTGTTTTGATTTAAAAACATGTGCATCAATTTTACTGAAATGAGTATTTCAACAGGATAAAAATGAAGATTTCATTCCTATGGCCTCAGAGTATAACAATTTTGTGTTTTGGCAGACACAGCCAACCACAGAAGTAATATCAACATCATGCAAAAGCAAAAATTAAAAAGGGAAAAGAATAAACAGGCACTCATACGAGAGGTTGGCTAGACCAAATGCAGGCCTCCTTCAAAGAACACACAACAGTTTTCCTTAGAACGAATATGCCACTCCAAAACTATGCTGGATAGGCAAATCGTAATTTGTTGTAATCACTTCCACAGTCTGTCTCGAAGCCTTGTACCGCGACCAAGAATGATGTTGGTCGGGAATACTTCAAATGATCTCGTGGGAACGCATGTCAACAGGATTCGTCAAGTTTACGCTTGGCAAAATTTTACCAGTTAGTTGTGCATTGAAGCGTGTTCTTATCTAAATTATCCTTATATAGTTTATATTAGTTACATTATTAGTCATTTATTCACTTCTTAACTTCCATAAAAACATGCAGTTAAGCAACTTACACGTAGGCAAAAGATGTGAGATTTCAATCTTTTCCTTTGGGCTAAACTTAATTTGATGATTTTTCGTACATCAATTCAGATCTCAATGTTGCACCACTGGACCTTGAATAAACTCCAGTACTTGTTGGTGAACTCTAGTGGGATTAGGAAGTGGGAGATGTTTTCCAGTGTGGTCCATTCTGAAATGAGCTGCACAAGTACCAGTTTGTGTGCTCCCTGATTTGTGCAAGGGCTTACATCAAAGACAAGCGAAGCTCACATTGTTTCAGCTTTATTCTACATGATGTAATTTATACCAGAAAAAATTTAAACTTTTATTTTCCATTATAATTTTTGTTTGGCAAAAATCAGAACAGCTATATTCAAGTTTTTATTAGAATGTCACTAAATAAAAATTTTAAAATAACAAAGCTAATCATCCTGTAGAACGTATAAAAAATATTCGAAATTCAATAAATATTAGATTACTTCTACCATAATGTGGAGTCTAAGGCAAATGCAGTTTGGCTAAAAAAATTACCACAAGAAGCAACAAATGAACAGTTCTCTCAATTCCAACATAAGTACAGAAAAAGATTCACTCACCAGACATGGGAGTACTGCTCGAGACCAAGCAGGCTATGGTGCGGGTTACTAAAGATGTCAGGAGAGATAGAAATGATGCCTCGGCTGGCTGCTACAAGGCAGCCCTGTCTTGGAGTGCCACTCTTGTTTTTGAAGGCCGATTCCATGAAGCCTGTGTAACAAAGGAAATGAAGTCAGTCAACAATTCTTCATGTGAAATACTCTACTCTAACAAAGGTATTACTCATACCACAGACACTCGCTTCACACACTCCTTGTTACACTCCTGTCACATGCCTCAAATCGTTCTGTTTCTACTCTACAAAACCAGAACCTAGCATTCAGGTCAAGATTTGTATGCAGACATCATTAGTAAATCAACAATAACATTTTTAAGAAAGTAATGCATGGAAATTTTGCATGAAGCACATTTTAGTAGACTTCAAGAACATGGAATTTATGTAGAAGGTGTGTTCCCATATAAGATCCCCTGCATGTAGAAACAGTAAGTTTAGAAAGAAGTTATGAAATACGATGAAAGTTGAAGAAAGCAGTAAATGCTGAAAAACCAGGACAGCAGCAAACCAAAAAAATGATCCTCACAAAACAAAACAAAAACCTAGCCCATTTACCTAACTTTCAGCTCAAGATTTGACCTCACATTTTCCCCTAGGGAGTGGAATTTCCCTTAGCTACTATGTGTGTTTTATCTTCCTGAGGGAATCAGGTTTGAGCTACTCTCTAAGTTCAAGTAAGTTGTTAATGCAACTACAGCAGCAAATCCATTGAGGATGAAAACACATTCCATATTTGTTGAGTTGTTTGTCCTTTAACCAACCTGATTTGTTCTATAAAGTGAAGCAACCTACCAACAACACTTTACTAAAGTAGACCCATTATTGATGCAATATTTTTATAAAATAACTATATTCCTAAACTGTTACTTCAATTACTATTTTGGATAAAATAACACTAATTGGATGATTCTTTGGGAATTTCCCTTTCAAGATAAAAAGAACCAACGTCGTGATGAACATTTCCTTGCAAACGTTTCAAAATTCGTAGATTCTATCTTCAACGCTGAATAATCAAGATAAAATACAAAATAATGAAGGCAAAAATAAAAATGCAAAGGGGCTTTTTCAGAAAACCCTAAAGTAAGCTTAAAAAAATCCCTACTCAAGACTAAAAATTTATGCTCTTATAAACAGTCAAAAACACACGCATCAGCATGTCATAAGTCAGGAATTAGGGACAACGAATTATCTGGTTGCACAGCAATCATTCTTTGATTGAGGTTTATGTGGTCTATTTGGCGAATTTAGAATAGAACATGGCAACAGGAACACACCTAGTAGCTAATTCTTGGGTTGCTATTGTCATAGCCTTCTTTCTTTTCAAATCAATTCCTACTTCATCAGTCGTTTCAAGGTTGACCTTCAAATTTACGGTTTATTTCAGCAGGATACATTAAACACAAATCTTAGTACGGCCATACATTTACTGTTTTAACGAAGGGTGAACACACTTATGACAAGAGGTTGATGAAACTAGCAAATATTGAGGATAAAATAATGGACAATCCCAAAGAACTTAACTCGGAGTACGCAGCGATGGTGATGAATTAAAGGTCTAGTAATTACGTTAAATTGGATATGTCGATATGAAGTTACACAGAGATTACATAGACTCCCTCTCAGAGAGCTGGCTGAGTTTTAAATTAACAAGTCAAAAGGTGGCCTTAACAGACCTTTACAAGAGGAAATCTTGTACTATAATGATTCTATCTAACAGTCAACGAATGCTCAAATAGCTGCAGGGACTGCTGCTGCTTCTGTAGATTCGTTGAGACGGTTGGCAGCGCTCAACCGTCGAAGGGTGCTGAGCACATTTCTCTGTCGCCTTCCCTATGCTGAGCTTGCTTTTCTCGTTGACTTATTACCAACCGATCAGGCGTAAGGTCTACGTTCCGCCGTTCACTCTTTTGGTGGTGAGCCGTTCACTCTTTTGGTGGTGGAATTTCACAGTTTGTACCTAAGTACATAACACTATCATACTATCACACACTGTTCATTTACAGTCAGCAGAATGAAAGTAAAAAGACAGGATGTTACATTCAGTCATCAACATTTATGCACAAGTACTAATATACTCATATCAACATCAAAAAGTAATCTTCCATAGATAAAAAGTAATCTTCCATAGATATATGGCCTAGTGGGTATCGTTGCAATCACATGGTCTTTTCATTCACGATTTGGTGATACTACAATTGATAAGTTGATAAGAGTAACCTTATAAGACTAATTTCTGTATATTATATTATAAAAATAATTTAAAGTAATTCAGTTCAAATTTAAAGGAGATGCACTAGTATTCCTAGTAAAGGATAAATATTTGAAAAAACACAAGAAAAAACAAAGTAAACTAACCAATAGGCTTCCAGCAGAAACCTGTCCCAGGAGGCTTATTTTCTTTTATTTGTTTATCTTTTTGAATGTGTGATCCAGCTGTTTTGTTTCCCTGCAATACAATCTTGTTCTGGTAATCTTCCAGAAGCTGCTTAACATTTTGAACATCTTTCTTTTGTTTGAAAGATAAATCCATCACTTTCTTCCTGAAATTCAGAGAAAGAAAAATTAAAAATTTATTTTCAACAAAACATCGTGAAATCTTCATAGAAGAAATGCAGAAAAAAAGGTCCATTTATTTTCAGTAAAAGAACCAAAGTAACAACTCATTTGAGATGACCTCTCATTTGAGTGTAATTCATTACAATAGTTGCTACAAGACCATCTTTCAATACCTGCTAAGTGACCATCCTTGACTTGGTAAAAATGTTCTAGAAAAGCAAAACTAGTAACTAAAGCAACAAATGTGATACTAGACGAGCACAAAAAATATATAAGATATTTTTACATTAGGAAATTAAAAATAGAAAAAAAAAAATTTGGCATGTTAAATGGGAAGTATTATGAGATAAATCCAAGTTTAGAAAACAATTCCTTAATAAAACAATAAGATATTCACCATAAAAAATGAGTTGGGAAATAAAAATGGTGCTTACAAAACTTAATAGGGAAAAGAAAACAGTAGAGTATATTGAAAATATTTCATCACAATACTTCAAGCACTGAGCTTTGTTGCAGCAAGTAATCTAGAAATATCAGATACAAACAGGCAAATCAGATAGGTGAAAATTAAATCATGATAGAAAAATAAGTAATAAAAGAGTAAGAAATAAACCCTAGGTAATAAATCCCTCAGAATAAAAAATGTAATATAAAAAGTAAATAAGTAATAAAAAAATGAGCCCTCAATTCAATGATTTATTGTTCTCTTAGAGTATTTCACTCAAAAAAGTTTTCACTGACAAATGCACACGAATTCTCAAATGTAAAGATCAAAATTAGCAGAGCACTCAATGTTGAATTTTTAAATAAGAATGATCCATTCACACATACTACATGAGCAATGCTTTGTTCCTCTATACTGGAAAACATGAAAAATACAGCTATTCTAATAATAACAACCAACATACTTGGCACAACCCTTGTGTGAAGTGCTTTGCAGGTAGAACAAACCTCTTGCAATGTGCGTCAAACTGGACTTGAAGTGCAGGTAAGAAAGGATTGAATTATGTGTTAGAGAATCCCTAATCCCAAAAAAGGCATTCCAAAGAGATAACAATGAAAGGACCATTTGGTATGAATTTCAAGGAAAAGGGAATCCATGCACAACGTGTGATCCCACACAAAATCCCTAAACACAGAAAGGATAAGTTAAGAAGGAAGGTACTGGAACAAGATAAAAATTGAAAAAGTCAGAGGTGCTGAAAACGGGACAGGAATAAAAAATAGAAGCCTTTTCTATTTCAACAGAAAACACAAAGCCTAATTAACCCTCACCTAAGGCCCTAACATTAGGCACCTGCTAAGCAGATTGTATACATTATTCAAGAACTAATTTACTGGGAAATAGGCAAATAACACTAGTAAAAAAAAATCAGGAATGATGGAAGGTAAATTCTTTGTGAATTAATGTGTAGTTACAACAGAAACTGATATAATCAAGTCCTAATCTTAAAAACCACTTTCTATTGACAAATGAGTTAAATTTAATGCCAGCCTAAACATTTACAGTAAAGAAATTCTAACTTTTACACCTCTTTTCTAATTTTAATGTGAACCTAATGTTACAATGTTGACTTGAAATATTTCAAGTACACAAGATTACTGCTTACAAAAGGAGAAAAAATATCTGTACTCAACAGATTGAAACTCAGTGAGGTAATATTGTAACCAGGGCATTTGAATTCATTGGTAAAAGTTTTTCTCAGTAAAGACTTGCTTCCCCAATCTCGATTTGCTTGAACAAAAAAATCAATGGAAATAAAAAGAATTGAGATTACAGAACTTCAAAAGGGATTTTGATAAACTTGCTTAAACCTAGGGTCAGAGCTGAGTCATAGAATAAAACATTTAGACTGAAGTTGATAGTTTTTGACAGGAATATTTGTGAGCAGATACTAAATTTCAAGATGTGAAACCTATGGTACAGTGACAAGTAATAAAAAGTGTGAGCATTACCATGACTAGGGAGATGCATGGCAAATAAATGTACACATTAAGTCAATAAAACTCATCAGTAGTTACATGGTTGAGAATTTCATCAAATTATTTTTAATATTATAGGCTGCACAATTGTAGACACTAAAAATCATTCCTAACAGAAAAGTACTGCAAAGTTATACTTTTTAATTTCTAATCAAATGCCTATTTACCATAAGCTTAACTTTACAACAGCTTTTCAGCAAGGACCAATTATTTTACGCTATTCAACTGCAAAGCAATTCTTTGAGCTCACTGTGAATATATATTTACCATACTTGTTTCTAGTCATAGTATTTCATTTATGTCTTAATCAATAATTTCAGCAAAATTCATTTTAAATCTTTTTCAGAGCTCTGTATTCTCAAATTTTATTTCTATTGGGACATTTGTTCAAGCAAAATGAGATTTTAGGCATGGGTTTTCACAGAGGCAAACTTTTATCAATACACATATTCATTTACTATGACAAAATGTTCTGGTAACAACAATGCCTCACTGAATTTAAACCTGTTTTATGCTAATGTGCAGATAAAAGCATCATTAAATGCAGGAAGAAGTTTCATGCACTTTCCTCCTCAAAATATTCAACATGTTGACTGCAATGGGAGAAACTGGAGTTCAATATTTTACTCATTCTAAAGTCATTTATAGTAAGCAATTTTGAAAAAGCAGACACTAACTGGAATGTGACTTCATTTAGCATTTATCAAACTTTGATGAAAATTGAGTTAGTGATTACTGGTCAGTGGCATTATGGAAATTTCTTCCATGTACATTGGTGGCTCACATCACAACAAATGTGTTGAACAGCCATCATCCAAACCCCAGGTTCACTTCAGAATTGTAAAAGGTGAGCAGCTAGGATTTTATTGAGAATACTCAAAATGGAATGTAGATAATAAGTTAGTTCCTAATACAACAAAGATGTTCAAAGAGAGGATGGATGAAGGCACCATCTAAAATAGAATTAAGGGAATAGGAATGAAGAATTTACGCACAAGGTGTCTTTCTGCACAGGACCCCATGTGCACAGAAACAGTAAGTTGAGAAGGTAAGGACACCACATCAAGATTGAAGAAGAAAGTCAGAAGTGCTGAAAAACAGTACAGCAGAGAAAAAAAAAATTAGTCCTGAACAAAGCAAAGAAGACTTCATTAAAAAAAAACATAGATAACTTTTAGCTTGCGACCAAAAATTTTGCCCCAGGGAATGCCAATTCCCACAGATACAATAATTATATCCCCCTGAGAGGCACCAAGATGAAAACAAATACCACACATCAGTATAATAACCCATTACTGAATAAGGAAGGAGTTTTTCATAATTTTTTTTGCTATAGTGGAGTAGCAGATACATGAATTTTTCACACTTTTCTGCACTAAAAATGCAATAATTTCTAGGGAATCAATATTCTTCTACTTATACTTATCCATCAATAAGCTTCCCAATGATTTTTTTCTGTGCTCAATAAGTTCTTAAATATTTACCAAGCCATGAAAGTTAGCTCTGTATCAAACATCCTTATTTTGTCTTCTTCATTCCCTTTTTCTAACTTTTAATCAGAAGCCGAGGAAAGACCTCACTATAAATTTATTGGAATATACTTTGGAACTTTATTTCTGCATAACTGCAATGAATAGGCATGACTTTGTTTTTATATCAAAGATGCATTATGATCTCTTGAACAATTTTAATTGTGCCTGATGAGCTGAGCTACATATGGATTCTCCCAACAGAGAAATATTTGCAATGGTTGCCATGCATGCTGGTCACAGTAAATGAAGTACAAAATTTCCCAAACTCCCCTTCAATTTTTAATATAGGTAGAAAAATGCTGAAATGCTCTTGTGATCAGGATTTCTACCAAAGACAAATTAAAAGTTTTGGATAGATGCTGAGCTAATTCTGACATTTTATACTTCTTGTAAATAATCAACTTCAAGCAGATAATCTTGTAGTTTGAAAGATTTGGGTAAAATGTTATTAAGATGCTGTATTTTAATTAGTTCCTTCATTAACTTAGTCAACAAGAAAGATGCTTCCCACAAAACAACAATTATACAGGCAGAATGCAAAAGCAATCTAAATGATTCATTTTTAAAGTTAGGCAAGCATCCCAGCTCTATATGTAAATGACTGCTGATATAAACTCAAATACTAAGTGTTAGTATTTCTTGCTTTTTTTTTGATCAAGTAAAAAATTTATAACTCAAACAGTTAGTTAACACTTTGACTGCGGCATGAGCCTCCGGTGGTACACGGAGGCAGTTTTCATAATGCTGCTGACAAACCAGAAGTCACTAACTCAATTTTTCTAATTACTTAATCAAAACAAAATGAAGCCACAATCCAGTTAACGTTTATTATTTTCAAAATGGCTTACAACAATTGCTTTTAAATTTGAGTTGAATACTGAACTTCAGTTTCACCTGCTGCAGTCAAAGTGCTAACTAGGATAGTTTGCTCCATAAACATCTTAGAACACTAAAAATTAGTGGTCTACAAGCTACCCTGAAAAACTTCAACATTAATTTGAATAGAATGATTTCAAGCGCTAATAAAAGAAGTCAAGGTCTTCCTCTCAAATATATTTTAGAGCATTTAAAGCAACTTTTTCATAAAAAATATTTGTCAAAAATAATTTACTATTCCAAAAACACATCATAAATACTATTATTTTGAAAGCTAGTACAGCTATTATTTACATAATAAACCTTGGGTCTTCAGAAACAATTCTATCCACAAATCTATAAGAAATCATAAAACAGCCTACGAAAAATATTGTCTGAAGTTCAAACCCACTTTGTCCAAATTTTAGACACTTATCCATGTCATCCGCAGCTAGGAACTGCACACACCAGCTTCCTTGCACCTCAAGATCAAAAACATCTAATAAGGCACAATATATATTTCCACATATACTCAAATGCCTGTCACAGAGCACTCAAATCTTGATTTCCAAAACATAATATTCTTTCATTGCAGAAGGAATCAGAATTATAGG
>JACJUY010003849.1:44006-79854 GCA_014220935.1 Platorchestia sp. MABIK | reverse complement strand
TCTGTCCTATATATTCCCACCTATCTCCGCTCTACTCTTGCTGGCCACATGTCTGGTAATTGAGTATGATAGTGTAAGGTATCTAAGAGGTGAGTGGATTATTTACCTTATGGGATGTGTCATTGCATTTGTCTATTGATGTGCTATTGTGATTGTGCTATTGTTACTAATGTACTACTATGTCTATGTTGATCTAATCTTGGATAGAAAACATAATAATCACGTAACACCTCTCCTGAATAAGCTCGGCTGGGCTCCTATTCAGGAGAGGTTTCTGGCGCACAAAGCCCAATACGTATTCTCCTCTTTATATCTTTCTCATAGCAATACTGAACTAGTGAAATTCCATTCCCCTACAGTCACCAACCTAAAGCCGAATAGGAGACGTGATGTCTTAATCAAATACCGTTCATCTAACATCGGGCAGAAAGCTCTGTCAGTATCAGGAGCCTTACTGTGGAACGAACTTCCCCAGAGCATCAAAACCACTCAAACACTTTGAGAATTCAAAACTAAAATAACTCTCTATCTTGCGTCTACACAAAAAGTGTAAACTACAGTACGTACTGGAAAAGAAGACAGAAGTTTTTAGTGCTAATTATCTTATCTTTTCATAACATCATATAACAATCAAGACATATCTGTATTATGCATTTGGAAAATGATTACTTGTATGCGAATATTAAGTACACGTATGTACTCACATGTGACGCCCCTATGTATGTATATGTGTATATATGTGTATGGATATATATATGTATGTGTGTGTGTATATAAATATATATGTGTATAACTCATTCCCTTCCTAAAATGCTCATGTTAATATTGTGTGACAATGTGCCGTCCCCTACACTCTTTGAGTATACTTTGGCCACACTATTTTAGGTTGTTTGACTTTCTCGTTTTGTCCCAGCAATGTTGTAAATGTTATGGTTGGCATTGTTCAACGATCCGATTCATCTGTTAAATCCGGTGAACATTTTTGTGCCAAAGCTAGTAGCATATGAAGTTTAATATTTGTGTTAACGAAAAATCTTTCATTTTATCTGAGCCAGTTATTTAGCTTACTAGTTGATACGAAAAGTGTAAAATTGCCGCTAATATCAACCTCGCAGTCTAAGACACAAATTAATTTCGATCTACCCGTTTTACTTACAACCATAATCCCTCATTTCACTAGTTCCAACGTTCGTAAGCTCAAATTTTAATATGGGAGTTCACTAACTAGAGTGTTTTTAACAACAACGCATCACATGCACAATGTTTTCTCGACCACTTGTAATAAAAGCCATTGTTAAAATCAGACCAACGCAACGAAGGGAAGGCATTTTCGACATACTTTTCTCCCAACCATTTGCTTCAAAAATTAACTGGTATAAGTTGTGTGCAAACCACCCGGCACAGTGGAAACTAACCCCGAATAAACGGGCACTACTGCACACACATTAGCCTGGCACCCATCTGGGGCCGGTAACGCTAGAATAGAACTAAGTTTAAGTATAAGCGGAACATCAATGACAAGGGCTCACCTGTATACTTCGAAAAGTATGTTCAGGAGAACTATCTTCAATGTAGCCAGCTGTCGAGGACACAAGCGTCCCCAGTAGCAAGGGCGGAAAGCCGAAGAGCAGCGGCGCACATAATCAGGTGCGCACTCGCTCACGGTTGAGTACAATCTGTCTGGTCGGCCTTCGGCTGACCCGCTCGTCCGCTTCCCCGAATCCCTTGCTGTGGCTTGGGACTCGTTGCAAGAAGAGCAGACGAACACTTTTAGTTTGCATATACGTTTCTCGCCGAAATGTGGGAAACCCTCGCCATTGCTCCGCTTAGTCTCAAATTACTTGCGTTATTACTTTTTTAGGCTGATCAAGCGATCACAGCCTATGAACTTTATTGTAGAAGGCTCTTAAATCTGCCTTATAAAGTCCGTTATAGACCTCAGTGTTAGAGCAATGGCTAGAATTTCGACAAAGTATTACGATCCCCAAGTGTAGGTATCAAGTCATGGTCTAAATTTTTTAGGTATTTGAAAGCATTTTTCGCTCAAATTAAAAACATTTGAACATGCGACGTAGTTCATTGGCAATTTTTACTTTCCTACGCTCGTGTGTGCATTAAGACAAAATCATTTTCGTTGGTGAACTTTTCGTATTGTTCCAGCTATGCAGCAAATATTATGGACATCTGATCCAATGTACGCGCACCCCAACAAGAGTGTTATCAACTATGTGTCACAGGGATTTTGTTTTGTGTTCTAAGTTACTCACATTCATTTTGCATTTTCAAAACCAAATTAATTACCGCAAAGAATGAAAGGATGTTGATGTGAGGGTGTTTTAGCATCTTCTTTCCCTTTTTTCGTTCTTGTTAAAACATTTTTAAAAAGGCCACGGATTTGACGAATGTCATAACTTCAGAGGACAACATTTTTTAATCTTCTTATTCTAGTCTCAAATTGCTCTTGATAGCTTTGTGGGGAAAACTCTTCTTACCTTCTTACTCTCGCGAATACATTATGACAACACTATTTTGGATAGTTAACTTTTTGTACGGTTCCACTTATGTTGAGAATGTGACGGCGAGTAATGTACAACAATACTTTTCATATCTTTGACTCCGATGAACTCTTTGCGCCAGTACTATCAGCATAAGTAAGAAATATCATAACTATTTTCTGATTTGTTATGGTGAATATAATATTCTTTCCGAGCTCGCCACTTGACACACTGTATGATGAGTGAGTGTGAAAAATTGTCCAAAATCCCTATTGTCGACCTCGTAGTTCAAGACGCAAAATAAATCAAATCTGTTCACTTTACTTCTAACATCAATCCCTCACGCTCGTATCACTTGTTCCTATGTTCTTATGCTCATATTTTCAATACGAGTACGCACTAACGAGAGGGTTTTCAGCAATGCGTCACATGAATTATGTTTTGTTAGTCACTTGTATTTAAATGCATTACCAAAATCTGACTACCGCAACGAAGAGGAACGCATTTTTTTCGTGCTTTTCTTCAAATCCTGTTTCAAGAATTATCAAGGGTATTACGATAACCACGTATAAATAGCAATTAAGGATCATAATAATTTTTTTCAGCACTTAACATGGGTATTACAATAATCATGTATGAATAGTAATTAAGGGTCTCTATGCTAAGGTATTTGAATGAGTTTTTCGCTTTTATTTTCAAAACATGAGCGCACTAATGAAAGTGTTTTTCAAATGAGCGTAGCGAGGATCGTGTTCTCTTAGTTACCTATATTTAAATGCACTGTAAAAATCAGATTAGGCAAGGGAAAGAACTCATTTTTGTTGTGCTTTACTGGCAATCATTTTTTGTTTCAAAATTTTACACGGGTTTCACGATACAAATGTGTTATTATCAGTTAAGGATGTTAAAGTTATGGTGTTTTAAAAACCAATGTATCGACATTTCATGTTTGTTCTTTATTGGAAATAAAAGGTTTTTCTTTTTTCTTTTCTTGCACACAACAGAGCTTGGCTCAAAAATAGGAGGGAAGTTATTCACAAGCTCTTCGAGTAGAAGCGTTTTTCCTCAAACCTGCTCTCACTGTTTTATACATCGTCAGAGGAGCTGCTAGCTTTGGTAAATGGTGTTCGCTAACGCTGTATCAAACAGGAGACTTTCTGAACAGAAGTTTAAAGCTCTGCCTTTGCGAAACTATAACTATAAAAGAATTGAGGTGATGTGATTATTGTTCTGTTCACAAATATTTACTTTTTTCCTGTAATTTAAAAAATTAAGAATGATAAGTCATTTATTTTACATAACTTTCAAGAGATAAGGAATAGAATCGGCGTGCTGGATAGACAAAAATTCCCTCAAAAAATTATGACTGTGTTAGGAACCTCTGAAAATTTCCTTAAATGTATTCAAAGAAAAAATATTAGAAATTCTATAGCTTGAACACGTAGTTAATCCTGTAGAATTAATACCCAAGAAAGAAAATTACATATTAAAATATTAGATGGAGAACAATATTTTTCAGTAAAATTTAGCATTTTTAGTGAGTAACTTTACGGATTTAGAAAGGCTTTATTGCCTAGATTCCTAATCCTTTATTTTTAAGTTCCTTAGTATATATAGCAAGTTTTTTCTGTTGATTAGGAACTAGAATCAGTGTTTTACTTTTGGTTAGACCCGGAATTTCCGCAAAATAGTAAAGTAAAATTTACGACTGACATCTATGTAGATTTTTTATCACTTAGGTTGGAGACGCAGCGTACGCGTAAAACGATGTGGTGTTTTCCAAAGTTTATCACTCTCTAAACTAAAGTATGGTGCTTGTTGTTGACCCTGGAATGTATTAAATACCAATAAAGATGTCGTGCGTATAATTAATTTGCAGGATTAAATGAATGGTTGTCCTTTGTTTTATGTAATTACGTCTCAATAAATTTTTGCAAAGGAATTTGTCTCGTAGCGCAGATACTCACTCAACTATAAAAATTCTTATTTTAGAATAAATTAAAACCTGTGTATGTAATTTCCTGTGTACAGTGTGGGTATCAAAGATGTTATTGAAACATCATATACCAATAAATATAAATAGGCTATGGATCAATAACATAAATATACTGCCAAAAAAAAGGGCATTAAAATATTAGGTTACCAATACTATTTTTTTAATTCTATAACCAATGTGCCAATAAATAAATATTACATTTTAGACTAAGGCCTATAATTGTAGATATTAAATGTCTAAAAGCTTAGCTAATATTCAAGACTTTTAATAAGAAATGAACTGTGCAGTCTAGTTGTTAAAATTATATGCAAGTTAATGATATTAAAGTAAATGTCTTTAAATGCAATTTCTGTATATTGTATCTCATTACATATTGGTAGTGTTTCTTGTTAAACATGAGACAAAATCAATACTCTAATTTTCCTCTTCTTCTCTCTGTTCTGTACATAGTAATTGTATTATTTATATTGTTATTATCTTTTCATAATAGCATATCTATCTACCTACTGAGGTGCTTTAAATTATGAAATGTAAAACTCCATCTGTTGACTGGTATTTTATGTATAAATTTTTAAATTAATTATCTTTTGCTAAAAATTTAAATAAATCTCTCTTTTGAAATACTTAGAAAAAATTTTAAATTCTAAAGTATCGCAGTTTATACTGTTTTTTTATTATTTTACTGGAATTATCTTAATCATTTTTAAGCAATAAAGTGTGTGTAACAATTTTAGTTTTATTTAATAAAGCATTATTTATATTTAGTATTTTTGAGTAACTTTATTGGGTTAATGTGTAGCGTTTGCTGATAATCGAATTTTGAATTTTTGGTGACAAAACATAGTTAACAAGATCAAAATAAACAAGTTTTTCTCTATGCACTTTCCGTCGCAAATGAGTATTTTACGAGTTATAGCGGTTAATTTGTTACCGCAACTCTAGTGTTCGAAGCGGAAAGTAATTCATCGAGTGCGTCGTATGGCAACGCTGCAGTGGACGCTTCCTTCCAACGCGCTTGAATGATCGAGCCCGTTCCCGCCATCTAAGACGAAAGTTAACAGACTTGCTGATACTGCTATAACTCGTTGTTTTTAGGTGATAATTTCTATTGTGTTATTAACTAAAAGATTCTAAAAGTGGGTTCATGCTCCCAAAGGGGCCGGCAAGTTATAAATTATAAAGTGCTTAAACGTACTTGAACAGCTCAATCGCCCAAAAAATAAAACCTACCGCTCTAACTCGTAAAATGCTCATTTGTCGCAAAAAGTGTATAGAAGAAAAGTAGTTTATTTTGATGTTATTACCGTGATTCAAGCAACAAAAATTCAAAAATAGATGAGTAGCTGTTTCATTGAGCATTCGCCATCATAGACAAAACTAAACCTACCGCTATAACTCGTTAAATACTCATTTGTGACGGAAAGTGCATAAAAGAAAACTTGTTTATTTCTATCTAATTAACTATATTTTGGCACCAAAAATTTGAAATTCGATTATTAGCAAACGCTACACATTAATTCTTTATTGTATGTTAGTGATACATATTATACAAAAATAATTTAGGCTAACTATATCTTGCATGGTAGTAAATATTATCTCATGTATAATTACAAGTTTACTGTTTTTAGTTTTGAAATTTTAGGGTCTATATAATCTATATATTAATAAGTTTAAAACTAAGTTCGTGGGTAATGCTCTACATCCAATAGGCTGGATAGGATAGATTAGATAAGGTTGGGTTAGGTTACATGTATTGATACGTTTGACATTTTATCACGATAGGATAGGTAGGATAGGTTAAATTAGGTTAGGGTAGGATAATTACTATTTTTCTATCATGTTTTTCATTATTTTATTTTTTTAAAATTTTTTAAAAACTTGTATTTGGTAATTTTTTGTATTTTGTTTCTGTGAATTTTTAATTTTGTAATTTTTTGTAATTCATTAAATTTTTTTAATGTGGTAATTTTTCGGAATTTGTAAATTTTTTTTCTTTCAATTTTTTAATTTGTTAACTTTTTTATTTGATAATTTTTTCAACTTTTTTTCCATTTGTTCATTTTTATTTTGTTTTAACCTTTTCATTTTTTTGTCATATTTTTCAATTTTTCAGTTTTTT
This sequence comes from Platorchestia sp. MABIK, assembly GCA_014220935.1. Taxonomy (NCBI): domain Eukaryota; kingdom Metazoa; phylum Arthropoda; class Malacostraca; order Amphipoda; family Talitridae; genus Platorchestia; species Platorchestia sp. MABIK. The sequence goes on along the minus strand of JACJUY010003849.1, from coordinate 73,244 downwards.
CAATTTATTCATTTCTTCAACTTTTTCATTTTTTTCAAGTTTTTCATTTATCTACTTTTTCATTTTTTAATTTTTTGTTATTTTTTTTAATTTTTTATTGTTTTATTTTGTATTTATATTTTTTATTTATATATAATTTTTTTATTATGTTCACTTTTTGATTATCATTGATTTATTTTTTCCAATTTTTTTTTGTTTTGTTTATTTTTTATTTATTTATTTTTTCAAATTTATATATATTATTTTTTTAAATTTTTTTATTTTAATTTTTTAATAATATCAATTTTTTCTATTGATTTCAATTTTTTTCTATTTATTCATTCATTTTTATTCATTTATTTTTTATTTTTATTTTTCATTTCATTTTTCTTTTGTTTTTTTTAAACTTTTCATTGCATATAAAATTTGATTTTAAATTACAGTAATTATTTCAGGAATCTCTCCATATCAATGAACGCCAATGAAATACATTTCCTTCATACGTTAACCTTATATGCTTGGAAGTGAGTTAATTATTGAAACCGTGTAATCCACACGGGTTTCTGTTCATTATTATGAAGGCGCCGTGACTCGCGGTATTGTGTCTATGAAGATACTACAGGGTGGCGCACAAGTAATGCACCCTTTTAAAAAAATAATAATAAATAAACTATGAAAGGTATAACGATAGGGTTAGTTGCAAACAATAGAGGAACTCTTGAGGTTTATTTACATGTCGTATCCTGTCTACAGATACCCAGTGTATATTGCGGTAATAAATAAGGGTGCGTTACTTATGCGCCACCCTGAATATATAAGGTAACAAGCAGAATGGATAAGATAGGTTGGTATATGTTAGGTTAGCATGGGTTAGGTTAGAATATGTTATGTTAGAATCTCTTGGTTAATGTCTTCCGAATTTTTTCACAGGTCCACCTAGCTCAACAATGACATTGGATAAGTTGAGTTAGGATAGGTAGGGTTAGTATAGGATAGGATAGGTTAGGTTAGGATAGTTAGCATAGGTTACGTAATGTTGACGACATTTATTCACGGGTCAACGTTTTTTTATGTTTGTGTTTGACAAATTATCAGGAAAGCCTCCGTTAGCATAGGATAGATGTTAATGTTTACATTTTAGGATAGGTTAGGTTAAAGTTTTTGACCGAATGTTTTCGCGAGTCCACCTAGCTTACCAATAAAATTGGTTAAAGTTCGGTTAGGATAGGTTAAAATATGTTAGGTTAGAATATTAAAGATATGTCAGGTTAGGATAAGTTGAAGATATGTTAGGTTACGATGGGTTAGGTAATGTTGACTGAATTTTTTCACGGGACACGATTTTTTATTTTTGACGTATTATGGGGATGGGTTCGGTTAGGATATGTTAGATTTGATTAGGTTTGGGTAGCATGGGTTAGATAATGTTGATGGATTTTTTTCACGTGTCAACGGTTTTTCATGTTTGACATATTATCAGGATCGGTTTGGTTAGGGGATATTAGGTTAGGATAGGTTAGGTTAGCATAAGTTCAGTAATGCATGTAAATGAAATTTTTTCACGGGTCCACGTTTTTTTTATTTGACAGTGTCAAGATCGGTTTGGTTACTATAGGTTTGGGTAGGATTGGTTGGAATATGTTAGATAAGAGTAGGTTAGGTTAGAATATGTCATGTTAGAATTTATTGTCATGTCATGATAGAAGGTAATGTTGAATGTTGACCGAATTTTATAACGGGTCCACCTAGCTGAATGATGACATTGGTTTAAGTTAGGGTAAGATATGTTAGGTTAGAATAGGTTGAGATAGGTTAGGTGATGTTGACGGAATTTTTATCATGGGTTCACGTTTTTTATGTTTGATATATTAGCAGGAACGGTTTGGATAGGATAGGTTAGAATATGTTTGGATGGGTTTGGTTAGAATAGGTTAGGTTGGAATTGGTAAGCCAATGATGACCGGGTCCACCTAGCTTAACTGTGGGATTTTCCGTGGAATTTTCACGGGTCTTACTAGTTGATTTTAGTTGATATAATTCTTCTAACTATATTGGTATATTTTTATATTTTTTTCAAATTTTGTCTTATACTTAGTTTTTTTTCTGCAGGGAACTCAATGATGGTGATGGTATGGACAGAAACAAACAAACGGAGGCCAAATTAGCTGATGAGAAGTATATCAAGCCAAATCCAGGAGAATTTCCTATCTACAGCCGCATCAACAAGAAGTCAAAACGTTTGAAGCCTCAAATTTCAGACCCCCTTACTCAAAAGTGTACCCAAAGTAAGCCCTCTGAAAAAGACTTGACATACATCCAGCCATATTTTGCTGCACACATTCCTAAAAGTGACAGTACTGGCAGCTTCTTTTCAAGCAATATCCAACAATGTTCTGTGATAAAACCTAAGCATCCTTTGTTGCATTCTTCCAGTCATTCTGCTTTTTTGGATCCTGAGACACCTTCCAATAGTCAAGAACTTTATGCTGTTTCAAGGGCTTCTAAGAATAAGTCTGGTGTTCTTGCTTTTCCTGGTCTTAAAGGTAAAGATGCATGTGCAGAAAATTCCTCACAGCTCATATATGCAGTGTTAAAACCAGAAAAACAAGTCACTGTCAGTACACCAGTGGCCAGCAATTCCAAATTGCAAGAGAATGGAACAGTAGAAAACTTACCTCTAGAATCAAGGAACACTGAAGATGATGATAGCCCTCCCCCTCCTCCACCAGTGAGAAACAGCAGCATTGTGTGCAGTAAAATATATCAAAAGATAGCCAATAATTGGAAGTTTGATTACCTTAAGCAACCAATTCAGGCACTTACAAGGAAGAGTAGTAACACTCCTTCTAGTACTACCGTTGATGATCCTGCAAAGGATGCAGGTTGTCCTACTCTGACTGCTGTTGATACTTATGCTTATACCTCTGAAATTGAAGATAATGTGCATGATGAGCCTCCTGTTCCTCCTAAACGTTGCAGCAGCATAGCCAACAAAAATGCCACTGAACTTGTAAGCCATAAGGATGAGCTTAAGACTAAATTAACTACTCAGAAACTTTCAACCTCTAGTCAGCAAAAACTTTGTGAAGACCCTATTAAGTCATCTGATATACATACTAGTGATTTGAGTGATCATCAAGAAAGATTAGATAGTGTGTGTAATATTTCTCATAATCAATTACATCATGACAAAGAGCTTCCACAGGCATCTCAATGTGAAACTACCAACCTTAATTCTACACCCAAGAAGATTTGTGGTGGCACATCTAACTGTGACATTGATTATGACTTACACATAACACAAGGTGCTGATATTTATGACATATCTGTGAGACCCAAGATAAGCTACTCTGATTTAGTGAACAGCATCTCTAGCAGTGGCACAAATGCTGACACCGACTGGGAGAGCAGCCTAACAAGTGACTCGGATGCACCTCAGGACCCTCATGACCTGCCCTTAGAGCAAGAACCTGAGATAAAAGCTATAGCTAAAACTGAGCTCTCTGTGAGACCTAAAGTCAGGAAGAGAAACAGCACTTTTAAGAATAAATCACACGGCTTGAAATCTTTTGGTGGGTTCGACACAAGCTTTTCTGATGACAGCTTGGGCTTGCCTGACCAACTTGAAGAGAGCAAGCTGAGTAAACTGTCCTTGTGTGATGAGACAAATTTACTGTCTACTTCACCTTTGTTCACATCAAATCCTCTTGTAGAACATTTATTCCCTGGTTTAAAATCTTCAACTTGTTCTTTTCTTAAATCATCTTTAGAACCTTCCTTGAACTCTTCTTTCTTAGTCTGGAATTCCCCAAAGTCTTCCCCCATACCTCCAGCAGCCAACCCTGAAACATTTCGTGATAAAACCTGTGCTGACTCAAAAACCTGGAACTTGAAGCCCTACACTGATCTTTTGGTTCCATCTGTGGGATTCTCTGATTTAAACTCATTTGAACAAGCTACTTCATCTGCTAAAAAATCTGCAGCACCTGCTAATTTAACTCATCAGGTATGTCTAAAAATACCCTACATAAGCAGTTAATTCTTGCTAGGCATCTCATCAACCTTAATGCCATACTCAGAAGATTAGAGGCATAGATTAAAAAGTGAATAGTAGGGGGCTACAATTCTGATATTTGGGAGAAAAATTGAAAATCTAAAACCAAATATTACCATGGAGAAAACTATGTGCATGTGAAATCACTTAAGTGAGGTGCTTTAACAAGCAATTATGTGTGACAAGAAAGGCATGCTACTGAGAGAGTTGTCTCTCCATGGTGAAAAGGATGTTCAGTTTAAATAGCTTACAACTAAGGTATAGTTTCTCTTATGTAGAATATGCTGTGAACATTACATTTTAAGATAAACTTATGCAGCCTGTAATCCTTTATTTAGAGGTGATGAATGCAGAAAAAATAGCACTGGTAAAACTTACTGTAAAGTTAGTGAATTAGATGCTTAATGATATAAGTGAGCTAGTTCCTTTTTGATCTGTGAACTATTATATTTTTGTAAACACAAATTATTCCTGGGTTCTTCAAAGTTGATAAAATCCTTGAAAAATTGTACTTTTATGCATAATCCTTGCTGTACTTATTGTTATATAACACCCTGATTACATATTTTTGTTAAAATCCCCAAACAAAAATTTGCGACAGTGAATTCAGAAATTAAGTTTTGCTTTCCTGTACCATTTAGTTTGAAATAGTGGTGACATTCATTTTGTGTGCTGTGTGCAGCTGTCAAGTCCTGTTATCGGGAGCTGTGGCAGAGCTGCAGGGTGCAAGAAGTCCTGGTTTGAACTGCACAACAAGGATAATTTCACGTGCATCCAGCACTCGGACTGCTGGACCTGCTCTGCTTGTCAGTGAGTTTCTTATCCATACAGCCAAATCAGCCCTCAGTGGTACCTAAACAACTCCAGGTCAGAGAGCCCAAACTAGCCTCTTGTGCTATTTGGCAGTGACCTACATGAAAAAACAGCCATGCAAACCATTGAGACATTACCAGTGTGTTTGGTCATAATGCTGCAATACCCTCGTACAAGTTACAACATCCAAAGGGACATTATGCTGCATTAATTCCCTCATATCATTAATAACATCCAAAGGCACATTATGCTGCATTAATTCCCTCATACCATTAATAACATCCAAAGGCACATTATGCTCATTAATGCCCTCAAACCATTAATAACATCCAAAGGCACATTATGCTCATTAATACCCTCATACCATTAATAACATTCAGAAGGTAATATAGTTGAATAAAACATTGCCATAAAATGTTAATGTATGGGACAGTGTAAATTAATGGAAACAAAATGAACTTTGTGCTGTAAATTTACTAAAAAACATGAGTCATTCAGTAAAACTTTCATTGTATTCCATTATTTTTATTCTTCAAATTACATTTTAGAGTGTTCATTCTATATTATATCCTGAATAGACATATATTGTTGCAAGGTAAAATATCTTATCTAGCTGGATTTTATAACTTGTAAGCCAACATGGATGTCAATTCTTGCAGCTCCTAGAATGAATTTTGCACCCATGCACCAGGTACATAAATTGAGTTGACCATCGACCCTAAAAATGTATTTTTTTTGCATTGGGACGTAGAGCTTTGAAATTTAATTAATTTTTTCATTATTGTGGGCTTACTAGTGACACTTTTTCCATTTCCACCTAAGTCCTTTAGTTGTTATGACATCGATCTGTATAATACTCTAAAAATCAAAGAAATTCCTTATTTTGGAGTTGATGGTCCCATTTAGACAGATGTAGACACACAGCTTATTATTACAGGAACTTAGTATTTTAGTAGTTTTGTTATCTCATTATTGTGATTGTATGTGTTGTGTTATTTTGCTGTTTTGCTTAGCTTGTGTGCTTGCAATAATTAAGTTAATCAGTTGCAGCTGCATTTATTGTTCTTGGTAATGAATTATTCTATAATTATTATTGTCTTGCATCAAATATCATAGCTTTCAAAATTTGCTTTTATTGTTCTCCGTTGCACATTTCCTCTTATGTTTAATTGATTACACTCAGTAGCATATTGAGTTTTTAAATTCAGTCCCTTATTATTTCCAAAGTTTACTTTCCATCCAAAACAAATAAGTAGACTCCTACATTCCTGATGTCCTTCCATGTGGCTGAACTCGTAACATTGTCTAATTTGTTTACTCCTGAAAATAATCATTTTGCATCACATTTTAGAATGTACTTTGCTGTCTTAAATCAATATTCAATGCTGACTTTTTTAAAATTACCTAATTTATTTACTCCTAAAAATTTAAATCATTTTGCATCACCTTGTAAAATGTACTTTACCATCTTAAATCTATATTTGATACTGACTTTGAAAGGATGCAGTGTTTTAGCTTGAGAAAGAACTGCATTGTTGAATTGAGATGATAAACATCCACCAAGAATTAAAACAAATATTTGTGATGCATGGATATGGGTCAATTATTGGCATTAATTAAAAATTCATTTGTGGACTTTATTTATATGACAAAGCATCATTAATTTGTTGATAATTGGTTCTTTGTGCTCAAGATGAGCATCAACCATAACTTCTGTTGTATTGAACTCTGGCCATTGACTTGCAATGAGCCATTATTACGAGTTTCTATGACTTGAATAATAGCTTTTCATGTTCATTGGTATTATTCTGGCCATTGACTTGCAATGAGCCATTGTTATCTGTGATTTGACTTAGCTTTGTATGTTCATATGTACTACATTTGTCAGTGACTAAAAATAAGCATTTTTATCTGTGATTTGAGTTAGCGTTTCATGTTCATTTGTGTCACTCTCATTGGTGACTTGAAATGAACTCTTATTATTTCTGACTTGAGTTACCTGTTATTGTTCATTTTCATCACTCTTGCCTCTGAGTTGCAATGAAAGTTTGAAAGAGACTTCAAAAGAAGGTTTGGCATTGTCTTGAAATGATCATCAATCATTAACAGGAAATGAACATTTAAAATAAACATTTAATGGTAGCATGGTATGAACATTTAAAATAAACTTAAAATAAACATTTTTCATTGGTTTATAATAAACATTTGTAATTAATTCGTGAGAATCATTACAGACTGCCTTGAAATGAACATTTAAAATAGCTTGAAATTGACTTCAAATGAGCATTTCAAATTGACTTGAAATTGACATTTGAAAATGATTTAGGACCATTTGCAATTGGTTTTCAATTACAGTTCACATTAGGTTTATGTGAATCTCTACCTTTGGTTTGAAATAATCACTTGCCGTTGAGTAGAATGAACGCTGAGCACACCTCCTGTTTTACGTTACTCAGCAGCATGCTTGGAGCAGTGCGCTTGCTGGTTGTCCTGTAGTTAGTAGCTACCTGCTGCCCCCACCACCTCTTGCTGCATGACTCGTCTCCGCCCTTCTGGTAAGTGCATCCTGCTCTTGTGGCTACTGACTCCTTACTCGTCTTGATGCTTGAATGTTCACTTCAATGTTCACTTCAATGTTTTGCAATATTGTTTTAACTTAGGCAACACTACAGGCTGAGGGATGTAGCTACTGATGTCAACTAAAGGCAGCACCACAGGCCAAGAGATAGAGCTACTGACACAGAGCTACAAGCTCCCTGTTTTATACTTACTGGACTTGTTCAAATATCCTTACTATTTCTGCTACCCTACTATGTTTCAAAATTGTAGTGAATGCATTCCTGTGCTTGAAGTCTGAGAAAAATCTCTATTCTTGGGTCACATTGCCTGATGGGTGAATTTAATGTCTAGATGAAAGCAATTGAAATATTGTTGCAATGTTAATGCAAATCTTGGTTCATTTTCTTCAATGGTATTTTGTTTGCAAGATAGTTTTACTTAAAATATTATTAAGGTGATTGCTTTGCACTTCAGAAAGTTGACCAATGCCAAACACAACCTTTTGCTTGCGCTTGTTTTCATTTTCTAGAACAAATCTAGACTTGTTACATGTGAAGAAAAGAAGAGGGTTCTGTTTTTAGCATTGCTTTATGATTCAGCCTTTCTTATGAGGAACTAGCAGCTATCACACTTAATGTGTAATTGGCACCTATCACACTTGATGTGTAATTAGCACCTATCACACTTGATGTGTAATTAGCACCTATCACACTTAATATGTAATTAGCACCTATCGCACTTAATATGTAATTAGCACCTATTACACTTAATGTGTAATTAGCAGCTATTGCACTTAATGTGTAATTAGCACCTATTGCACTTTATGTATACTTAGCACCTATCTTGCCTAATGGGTAATTACCATCTATCTCACCTAATGGGTAATTACCATCTATCTCACCTAATGGGTCATTACCACCTATCTCACCTAATGGGTCATTACCACCTATCTCACCTAATGGGTCATTACCACCTATCTCACCTAATGGGTCATTACCACCTATCTCACCTAATGGGTCATTACCACCTATCACACCTTATGAGAACTTAGCACCTATCTCACCTAATGGGTCATTACCACCTATCTCACCTAATGGGTCATTACCACCTATCACACCTTATGAGAACTTAGCACCTATCACACCTTATGAGAACTTAGCGCCTATCACACCTAATGAGGACTTAGCACCTATTGCTTTTGAGAAGTTAGCACCTATCACAGCTTTTGGGCAGTCAGCATCTTGTGCTTGGTTTGTTTTTATAGAATTTACACTCCTTTTATTTGGGTAAACTGAGCCTTCTCAAGAATAAATAGGGATTTGTGTGTCAGCACATAATTTTGCTCGTTGACATCAGCTTCTTACTTAGCAGTTGCTCATCTGCTCATTAGTTAGCAGTTGTGCATTAGATCCTTACTTTGGAGGTGTGTGTTAATTCGTTAGCTAAGGGGATCTACTACCCTGTTTTTTTACCTCATTTACCGAATTTTTCAAATTACACTGTTCACGTTTTTATTGCATCTAGAGGAACAAAAATGAATACAGATATGTAAAATTGAATTCTGAACACATTTTCTCCTATAAAAATTTTTGTTTTTGCAATAGAAAAAGTTATTGTTCGAACATAAGAAAAAAATATATGTATACTTGCGCAAAGCTTTTCCCACTCTACAATATTTTACGTAGAAGCGTGATTGTGGTCTCATTCAACGCATAAGGACTGTAGGAACCTTGTAACGAAGGATTAGTTCATTAGTCAACAGGTGTGTTTATTAGTTAGCAGTTGCACATTTGCTTATTGGTTCACAGATGTGAATTATTTTTTTATTTTTTTAGTGTGTTAGTTCATTAGTTAGCAGATTACATCAATTTTTTTTTGTAGCAGACAACAGTTCCTTTTTTTGCATTTGTGAATGCTCCTGGTCCTGCTCATAGACATCTCAGAACTCGAGGATTTGTGGCTTTCAGTCAAACCATGTTGTTGACCTTGCATACTGTGTTTAAAAATACCAGTCTCTTGGGAAGTATCTTGCAATCTCACTAAAGTAAATATCTCATAACTGTAAAAAAATATTATTAGGTTGTTCTTGTAACTCCTTTCTTACTTGTCTTTCTCACTCCCTTGTCACTTTTCCTTCTTCCTTTATTACTACTTGTCTCTTTCACTCCCATGCTACTTTTCCTCTCTTTTTTTCTACTTGACCTTATTTTCTTGTTACTTGTCCTCACTCCTTTGCTATTTTTCCTTTTCAACTTTTTACTTGTCTTTCTCACTTTCTTGCTACTTATCCTTCTCACTTTCTTGCTACTTGTCATCACTTTCTTGCTACTTATCCTTCTCACTTTCTTGCTACTTGTCCTTCTCACTTTCTTGCTACTTGTCCTTCTCACTTTCTTGCTACTTGTCCTTCTCACTTTCTTGCTACTTGTCCTTCTCACTTTCTTGCTACTTGTCCTTCTCACTTTCTTGCTACTTATCCATCTCACTTTCTGGCTACTTGTCCTCCTTATTTACTTCCAACTTGCCCTCATTTTCTTGCTACTTGTCATTCTTTCTCCATTGTTAATTTGTGTTTCAGGTTTGTGAATGTTGACCACACCAGCCAATGTCTCGTGTGTGGTGTGACTACACAGCCTGCGAGTGCCCTGGTGCTGCTGCCCCGTGCCACGCTCAGCCCCTCCTGCTGCAACACCTGCGAGTGTGCCTCCAAGCCCCTCCTGCGTTACCAAACTGCAAATGATCTTCATTTTCAAAAAAGTGTCACTCAAATCCCTTGTCCAAATGGTTCCACATCTCCAGAAAAATCACTTCAAAGGAAGCAAAACACATTGGAGTCAAGTGCAACTAAGAACTTGAAGCTTGACTCTTTGTGTGGGCAGCACAAGGCTGCACCTCAAGCAGAAGTACCTGCAACTCAGGCACCCACTGTCATAGTTCATGACATCTCGCGGCTGAGTTGGAAGTGCAGCAAGTGTCGCCACTACAACTCCCGACACAGCGCTCGCTGCTCATCCTGTGTCAAGTATACTTCAGCTGTGCCAGATGCAAGGGCTGCTGAAATGGAAGTGAACAAGAACAGGACTGGGAATCTAAATGTGATGAACGGTAGTGTGTGCGGATTAGGAAGTGATGGGGCTAAGTTGGATAATGTCTTGCCTCCTGTGGAGGAGGTGGAGCGGCCTCTCATGGTCGAAAACAACCTGTATTTTTTAGGTAAAGACAACGCAGCTGTCACTATTGATGCTCAGGGAAACATAGCCTCAAGAGAGGCCTCAACGACTAGAGTGGCGCCTGTCACTTCTGACTCCTCTTCCTCATCGGGCTTCAACTTGAATGAGATCGGACAGGACCAAACAAAAACGGCTACTGCGGTGCCCGTCAGTTGGCAATGTGACTATTGCACCTTCACCAACCCACCTGCGTCTACCACGTGTGGTGCCTGTGAAGTTCCTAGAAAAAACTCCAAGGTCAATCTTAGTCCTAGAAAATCTAAAGGCCATAGTAGACACTCCAGTACAAAAGTAGACAAATCCAGTGATGCTCCCATCATTGATTTACGAAGCCCACTTAGGGAAAAAGATTCTGCTGAAACCTGTGATGATGACACCTTAGCCCTCAAGCAAATGTGGACATGCGCCAAATGTTCTTATGCTTACAATCCTAAGTGGTCAAAGTTCTGTGATATGTGTAATAGTTCTAAGAATTATGTTAGTGAAAGGACACGAGAAGTATTGAAACAAAACCTAGATGATGACTTCCAAATTCTTCCTGTAAATTTGGGTCAGTCGATGCCTGACTATTCACCAGAGCAGCCGTGGACTTGCGTCAAGTGCACCTTGCTCAACTCGGGGTCGTCAAACGCGTGCACTGCGTGCGACGGGTCGCGTTTGAAGAGCATCAGTCAGCTCAACGACCAGACCTTGAAGAAAGGAGAGTTCTGGACGTGTCTGGTGTGCACCCTCAAGAACGCGCTCGCTGCTAGACGCTGTAAGGCGTGCAAGGCGCGAGTGGACGGAACGGGTGGCGCCAGGGAGAAGCTCTTTGGGAGTGGCGAGGTGTCGGGCGCTGGCTTAGCTTCTGTTGTGGTTGTCCCTGATGTCAAAGAAATGGATACTGGTCCTGTCAAAAAAGACAAAGCATCAAGTGTTCTCAAATCTAGTCAGTCGTTTGATGGAGGAGGCAGTGGGGATGCCCAACAGAGAAGGGCTAGACATCAGCAGCAGGGTAGGAGCGATAGCGACTCCGTGCAGCCACAGCCTTCATCGGGTGCGCTGCCCAAATCATCCTCTTGTTCTAGTGACTTTTTCATAGATCGTGACAGACAGGAAATGGACACGTCTCCTGTAGTTGAACCTGACCCCAAATGCGTGGAGCGACCCCAGCGGCTGCCTGACGTGCCTCGTGACGGCCACACCAAAAGTGCACCTGTCACCTGGACATGCTCTGCGTGCACCTTCCACAACTCGAGCAGCGCTGTGTCGTGCGCCATGTGTGGGTCCTCTCCAACGCTGATGGACATCGTCGCCAATGTATCGAGGCCAGGCAGCAGCGCCAGCACAGCGGGCAGCGGAGGCAGCAGCTACTCGGAGCTGGTGGAGGTGCTCCGAGAAATGGAGGAGCATGAAGCCCTCGTGTCATGGAAACGGATCGTCCAGTACTGCAGGAAGCACAAGCACCCTTTCGTTGATGACTCGTTCCCGCCCATCGCGAGGTCGCTCTACTACAGCAGCGGCGGCGAGCTACCGCCCAACAACAAGGTGTCCCAGTGGCTGCGGCCGCACCAAATTCTCACGGAAGACGACCTTGGCCACAAGCCGTGGGTGGTGTTTAGGACTCCACTTCCTTCAGATATCTCACAAGGGGTGCTAGGCAACTGCTGGCTGCTGAGTGCCCTCTCTGTGCTCGCTGAACGCGACGACCTCGTCCGCAAGATCATGGTCACCAAAGAGCTTTGTCCTGAGGGAGTTTATCAAGTACGTATGTCGGTTTCAAGTTCTTTTTCTGAATTGCTGTGTGGCATTCATTCTGTGGCACATGATTGTTTCGCCCTGGATTTTAGAGTGAGTTTCATTTTTTCAGTCTTCAGTTTCATATTGAACTCCAGGGCAGTGTAGGTGTTGAACCCTATGCTGCACTGGATGTGATGTCTGTGTTGTAATGTGAGGTACCAAGGCAGTGGTGCAGACAACATCACGTGACATGTCTGTCCCGCATTTGCAGATCCGACTGTGCCGCAGCGGCCGGTGGGTGACTGTGCTCGTGGACGACCTGTTGCCTTGCGACTCACGCCGCCATCTTGTTTACTCGCAGGTACGTGAAGGCCGCCATTTGCTCTCTTCACACTAATGGCCTTAACATTGAAAACACAAATTACTGAAAAATTCGTGAAAATGAATTGCATGAAATAAGAAATTTCATAAATAAAAGAAAGAATTTGTAAAAAAGAAATTGCATAAATGAACTTATTCTATAAAAAGAAATTGCATTTAAAAGAAAAAAAGAAGAAATTCTATAAAAAGAAATTGCATATGAAAGAAATTGCATATGAAAGAAATTTCATCACAAGTAATTCTCATAATTAATAAATCTCATAGAAAAGAAATGTCAGAAAATATGTTGTGTGAAAACCGGAATCAAAAAAACCTTGATTGATAACTTTATTGTTATTCAGGTTTTCCTGGGAAGGTGTTGCAACGCCAACGCTGTTAGTTCCCATCTCACGTGAGGAAAGATCCGTTTTTGTCCCCCCCAAAACCCATTTTTGCCTCAGTATAATAAAATTAGTCCTTGAGGTGAAAACAATTTACACTATCTGAAAAGCCACGTCAGAGATATTTTGCTAAAAATCTACTTGGTTTAAAATCATCATCGACGCTTCATTGCCAAAGACTACAGAGACGTTTCTTCGGTGTATTTGATGTTCCCTAGTTCATCATCTCTATATATATGTAGAACATGGCGTAAAATTTGAGCTCCTTTATATACAGATCTGTTGCAATCCTGAAAATTTGGACCTGGTGCAAGTCAGGCTTGCACGAAACATACAGAAAAGATAATGTATAAGCATTTCGTTAGATTACTCAGAAAACATGTATGAGCATTATGTTATGGGAGAGACAGAAAACGTGAGCCTGGTGTTAGATTGTGACCAAGGAATTTCAACTTGAGCCATATTATAGAGAGGCGCAGCTAGAGAACTAGTTAGAGGCTGCCGCTGAAGCAAACGTTGGGGCAGATGCAGGCAATCAGGCGGTAGTCAGAGAGAAGAGAAAGAGTCGTGTGGAGTTTTTACAGTGCAAACGATGAGCCTTGTGCGTTGATTGTTGCACTGAAGCACTCTCTGCTCGTACGCCGTGTTTCACCTGTAGCACGTGCTGTTGCCACTGTCTTGGCGATGTTTGGACTGTTCACATGCGGGTTGTTTCTATTTGTAATCTGCTGTTGTCTAGTGCCCTCACGTTAACCCTTTAACGTCAGAATTTTTGTCCTCATGTTAGCGTTAACACAACCACCGTCACTGAACTGGCGCTGGCATCAGGCAGTCACCGACATCAGGATGAGAAAGGAACTGCCACTCGGCAGTGAACTTCAAAGAACACATTAGGGAACTAATTTAACGAGAAATACAATTTGTTGATGGTATTTTTGAAAGAGGACACAGGTGTCCTCTCGGGCGTTAAAGGGTTAACCGAGTAGATCAGGTGTCACCGTAGTTTTGTCAAGTATGAGAAACTTTGAAAGCTTCTGTTTTATGTGTACTTTTAAGCAATTTTAACTTGTTCCAAGTAAACATGAACTTTTAACTTGTTAAAGAAAACTTCTTAATAAAGTGCAATTCCTTTTGATAAACTTCACCATGTTTTAATGAACAATTGAAAATTACTAAAGGTTGTAAATAAATTGCCATATCTTGACTGCATTGAAAATCGGATTATGGAACATGGAAAAGAAAAGATTAAACACTTCGGAATATTTTAATGGATTTGAATCACAATTGATTATTAGACGGCAATTGTAAATGGCTAGTAATCGTGATGTAGTCTCCTTTTAAACTAGAATAGAATTACCCGGCCGCCAGGTGACGCAGAAAAAATCATATATGAGCATTACATTACATAACCGAAAAAATGATATATGAGCACTACATTATGTAAGACCGCAATGTCGAACCCTCCACTCGCGTGCAGGCGCAGCGGCGGCAGCAGCTGCAGGTGCCGCTCATTGAGAAGGCCATGGAGCATCACGTTAAATGACTAACAAAAAAACATTGCATATAAGCATTACCTTAAATGACAAGCAAAAACACCATATATAAGCACTACCTTATCTAAGACTGCAATAACGATATGGGGGAGACAAAAAAAATAAATATAAGCAGTACCTTATCTAACACGTGCAGGCGCAGCGGCGGCAGCTGTGGGTGCCGCTCATAGAAAAGGCCGTGGCGAAGGTGCACGGCTGCTACGAGGCGCTGGTGTCGGGCAGGAGCATCGAGGGGCTGGCCACTCTGACGGGGGCGCCCTGCGAGAGCATCCCCCTGCAGCCCTCGTCCTCCCCCCAGGAGGAGGAGGTCGACAGCGAGCTCATATGGGCCCAGCTCCTCAGCTCCCGCACCGCCGGCTTCCTGATGGGGGCGTCCTGTGGCGGAGGCAACATGCGCGTTGTCGAGGACGAGTACAAGGTGGGTCTGCCTCCATCTGCTCCCTGGGCCTGCCATTGTTGGCGGTGATGGAGGTTTAAACAACAATAATAAAAATAATAATAATTTGTGCATGCCATTGTTAGTGGTAACTGGGTTTAAAGAACAATAATAAAATAATAATTTGTGCCTGCCATTGTTGGTGGTAAGTTGGTAACTGGGTTTAAACAACAGTATTGAAAATAGTAATTTGTGCCTTACCTCGTAATTTATGCCTTACCTCGTAATTTGTGCCTCACCTCGTAATTTTTGCCTCACCTCGTAATATGTGCCTCGACTTACCTCGTACCCTCACTTGTTAAGACTTGCCTCGTACCCTCACTTGTTAAGACTTGCTTCGTACCCTCACTTGTTAAGACTTGCCTCGTACCCTCACTTTTTAAGACTTGCCTCGTACCCTCACTTTTTAAGACTTGCCTCGTACCCTCACTTGTTAAGACTTGCCTCGTACCCTCACTTGTTAAGACTTGCCTCGTACCCTCACTTGTTAAGACTTGCCTCGTACCCTCACTTGTTAAGACTTGCCTCGTACCCTCACTTGTTTAGACTTGCCTCGTACCCTCACTCACTAAGAAATATCTTGAACGCGCGTGGTCCCCCACAGAGCGTGGGCCTGCGCCCCCGGCACGCGTACTCGGTGCTGGACGTGCAGGACGTGGAGGGCCTGCGGCTGTTGCGACTGCGCAACCCCTGGGGCCACTACTCCTGGCGGGGCGACTGGAGCGATCTCAGCGACATGTGGACGCCGGCACTACGGGCCCGCCTCATGCCCAGCGGCGGACAGGAGGGCATCTTTTGGATAGCCTTCAAGGATGTGCTCCAGTGAGTGTCTCGGGTCTTGCTGGGTTGTTGTGGTTGTATTTTATTGCATATTTATATTGTATGTTGTTGTATGTCATAGTTGTTGTTTAGTTAGGGAGGCTGAAACTGGCTTGTGTTCTACTCTGGTATTATTGTTTGTATCAGCCCGTGGTCTCATTTAGTTCATTTATGCTTATATATCATTAGGTATTATTGTTTGTATCAGCCCGTGGTCTCATTTAGTTCATTTATGCTTATATATCATTATGGGTTGGATTCATTTATGGTTGTACTGTATATTTTCATTGGTTGAGTTTTATTTCAGGATATTTTGATTATTTACGTGTTTTTGATACGATCAGCTGTCCTGCATTGTGGTTGGGGATTTTCACCTTAATTGGATTTGATTTGGAAATGTTATAAGCCAATTATACAAGGTGTTTTTTAAATAGGGGGCCCAAAAAAATCTTTGATAACTTTTGATACCATGAATGGATTTTTGAAAACAAAGCGGCAGTAGAATCCCAAGATTTACATCTTTTATTTGGTGCCTATGTATTCATGATACAACAGTCAAAATAAGAATCAGAGGACACAGTAAAATTCATCCTCCTCTGAAACTGCTGCCAAGATGACGAACTGGACAAAGAAACAACTAGCTTTCATAAGCATTGTATACTTCTCTAATAAAAGGAGCATTGTCCTAGCCCAGCGGTTATACTTTCGCTTTCAGCTTTGCTGGGCTAGGACAATGCTCCTTCCATTAGAGAAGTATGCAATGCTTATGAAAGCTAATTGTTTTTTTGCCTAGTTCGTCATCTTGGCGGCAGTTTCAAAGCAGGACAAATTTTACTGTGTCCTCTGATTCTTATTTTGACTGTTGTATCATGAATACGTAGGTAAATTGAAAGATGTAAATTTTAGGATTCTACTGCCACTTTGTTTTCAAAAATTCCCCTCAGGGGGATACAACTATTGTATCTATGGGAATTAGCGCTCCCAGGGGGGCAATGTGAGGGCCCGAGCTAAAGGTTAGGTAGGCTTTCTTTTTTTGTTAAAATAACATAGGTTTTGGTTTTGTTAGGGACCAACTTTTTTCGGTTCACTGCTGTCCTGTTTTTTCAACACCTACTACTTTCTCCTTCAACTTTGATCTTGTTTCATGAACTTCTTTCTCATCTTACTGTTTCTATGCCCTTTCTGCATAGATTCCACGTTCCCTTAACTCCATACTAAATGGTGCCTTCTTCCTTCCTCTTTTTGGATCTCATTTGTTGAGGATAGGGAGGCTTAAGCTAACTAATAATCTAATCTTTCAAAAATTCATTCAGGGTATCAGAAGTTATCAAAGATTTTTGGGGTCCCGTATTTAAAACACCCTGTACAACAAAGATGATCCTCATAACGCCCAGTCAAAACTCTAAAGCTGGATGGAAAGTGTGTTCTAAATGGAATACAGAAATTCACTCAGTAAGTGAGGCTTTCATGTTTGAATTCATTGAATGTGCTTTGTTACTTGTTATCGAGTGTCGTTTTTGACTCCCGTCATCTCACACTGGGGTAGATATAGGGTTATGCTTCCCCGATTTGTTTTGGGATGGTCGTTGTTGTGTTGTGTGTTGAATACTTGCTCATTGTTTTGGCTCCGTATTGTGGTGGCACTGGCGTCTGCGGTGACACTTTCACTCCACCTTAATACTCTCATAATCTGACCGACATTTTTGGAGGCAATTTTCATTTTTTTTATGTGATTCATTTTCCACAGGTACTTTGACAGCACTCACTTTCCTCAGGTACTTGCACAGAATCTTGATAATCTCACACTGACACTGACTGTCGTTCAGATACTTCACACTATTTATTCGTGATTCATTTTCTTCAAATACTTCGACAGCCTCTAAATATGCTCACACCGCAATTGATGTACCTACCCACAGGTACTTTGACTGCATCGACATCTGCAAGGTGGTGAGCGGGTGGTGCGAGCTGCGGCTGACGGGCTGCCTGCCGCCCTGTGTGGACCAGGCCGTGCTCTGCCCCACGCTCCTCACCGTCCTCGAGCACACCGAGGTTGAGTTCACGCTCTTCCAGGACGGGCACAGGTGCTTCCTCTCTGCCTGCACGGATCTGTCTGGCCTTCTTGGCGGGTTTTGTCTGAACTACTGGAATAGATCTACCTGCACTGCTTGAATAGTTTGGCCTGGCTTGTGTGTATGGTTTTGCCGCCTGGCTTGTGTGTTTGGTTTTGCCGCCTGGTTTATGTGTGTCATCCTGCCTGGCTTGTGTGCATGTTCTGCCTGGCTTGTTATGTGTATGGTTTTGCCTGGCTTGTGTGTATGATCATGCCTGAACCACTTGAATCTTACTACCTGCTCTATTTTAATGTGCATTGAAAAAAGTTATGGTCACCAATGAATGTGGTTGTTAGCATAGGGTGGAGGTAGTTAACATTTATATTTTGATGGAATGCTTTTTCCTAAAATCGGCATTCATTCATCTCTGCAAAATTTTAGTTTCCATTTTATCACAATTTTTTGTACTGACCTTTATGGGGGGATAGATCTAACATGGAAAGCTTTTTATGAAGTTTCATTTTATTGCTGACTACCGCCATGATTTTTTTTCAGTGAGCTTCACACGGTGTTTGTTGCTTGGGCCTTCTGTTCAATTACACTTTTCAAGAAAGCCACCTTGTGTAGACAATTCTCATCTTTGCTGCAAGTATTGAAGCTTCAACTCTTTGAAGATAACATGAAAAAATTTAATTGCGAAATCCCTTTTCTTCTTAACATTTTTGAAAGATGAAAATTTTGACATTAGATGTATTTGTGCATGTCTGCTTCAGGGCAAAACTGGCGGTATTTTGAGTATCTAGGATACAAGCTCATTGAGGTAAACGACTGATCAGCTTCAGGGCACAACTGGCGGTATTTTGAGTATCTAGGATACAAGCTCATTGAGGTAAACGACTGATCAGCTTCAGGGCACAACTGGCGGTATTTTGAGTATCTAGGATACAAGCTCATTGAGGTAAACGACCGATCAGCTTCAGGGTACAACTGGCGGTATTTTGAGTATCTAGGATACAAGCTCATTGAGGTAAACGACTGATCAACTTCAGGGCACAACTGGCGGTATTTTGAGTCTCTAGGATACAAGCTCATTGAGGTAAACGACTGATCAGTTTCAGGGCACAACTGGCGGTATTTTGAGTAACTAGGATACAAGCTCATTGAGGTAAACGACTGATCAGTTTCAGGGCACAACTGGCGGTATTTTGAGAATCTAGGATACAAGCTCATTGAGGTAAACGACTGATCAACTTCAGGGCACAACTGGCGGTATTTTGAGTATCTAGGATACAAGCTCATTGAGGTAAACGACTGATCAGTTTCAGGGCACAACTGGCGGTATTTTGAGTAACTAGGATACAAGCTCATTGAGGTAAACGACTGATCAGCTTCAGGGCACAACTGGCGGTATTCTGGGTATAATTTAATTCCAGTTGAGGCTTGGCTTGAGTAACATGTATATTTAAGTTTTTAAAAGTTGTATTAAGTATAAGGTAGACATTCTTTACTTTGGTAATTTCTTCATTTAAGATAGGCTGCCAATTTAGGCCTGGTCCAGAGACATGTTTCGCTGTTGTAGTAAATATTGCTAATAAAAAGTCCAATTGTCCTGCTTTGTTTTATTCTCATCGTGCGGGGACTTTGAGTATCTAGGGTACAAGCTCATTGAGGTAAACGACTGATCAACTTCAATCTCGAACTGGAATCTCATAGTTATTTCAAATACTGTGACGTTAAAATGAATACCCAAATCGGGGCTGAACTTGTATCATGTACACCACTGATGGCAGTCAAGTCAAAACACAGCAACTATTGTTCTCTTTTGTTCGCAGGAACTCGGACTCAGCTTCTCGGTCGCTGCTGGACCTTTGCATTGTGGTGTTCCGTGCCGGCGAGGGCGGTGCGGGCAGCGGAGGGGCGGCGCTGGGAGCTGTGGTGCACCACTCACGCCGGCAGGTGCGCGGCTTCGTCGGCTGCAGCGCCATGATGGAGCCGGGCCGCTACTACGTCCTCTGCCTCGCCTTCAATCACTGGCATACCAGTCAGTCCTTCATTTTTCTCTTGGTTACTCTAAACAGTTTTGTTGCTGGTGTACCGTCCATGTTGAGTTTCTATAGCAATTTTTTATTCTTTCATGTGTTACTTTGAACTCAGCTGGTTTTTCTTTGGTATGTCATTCATTATGAGTTTCTATAGCTGTTGCTTTTGTATTTTCCTCTGTTTCTTGAGGTCCGCGGTTTTGTTGAGTATACCGCCCATGATGAGTTTTGCTGTTGCTTTTGTTTTTTCCTTTATTTATCAAACTCTTCAGTTTTTGTTGGTTTGTCATCCATGCCGCGTTTCTACAGCTGTTACTCTTATTCTTATTTCTTAAGCTCTGCAGTAGGTTTTGTAGTCTAAGCAAAAGGTTTTTAAGTTTGTCTATCCTATGCTATGGGGACTGGTGCCCGCAAGGGGATACTGACTTGCGTCTTTCGTGCCCACTTTACTTCCTTCAGCTTTCACGCTTTCTTTACTATTTCCCCTTTGTATTTTCTTTCTCTCCCTTTCTAACTTGCTGTTTCTATGCACAAGGTATCCTTAGGGGAAACGCACCTTGTGCATAGTTTTCCCCGTCATTTAACTTCAATTTAAATGGTGTCTGCCGCTCGCGTTGTGATTAGGGAGGCTTAAACTAACTTATCTACGTGATCTTTAGCGGCTGCTTTTGTCACCTCTGCCAGTTTTTGTGTTGAGGGAAATGTGTTGAGTGGACAGTTTGTGTTGAGGGAAATGTGTTGAGTGGACAGTTTGTGTTGAGGGAAATGTGTTGAGTGGACAGTTTGTGTTGAGGGAAATGTGTTGAGTGGACAGTTTGTGTTGAGGGAAATTGAAGATCCTCGATTGCGTACCTGGATGGGAGCTGTACAATTTTTTTAGCATTTTTTAGCATAAGCTTAGTTTCATGACAGCAAAGAGAATTTAGTACGAGTAAACTTATGGGTTTCTCAATCAACTTTTTGGGTGCTTTCCATATTTGAGCAAACGCTCTCATATAGTTTGAAATTCAAGTTTTTGAGATTTGTTTTTTTTCTGCGCATGCAAATACACTGAAATAATTATAATGCTCAGCAGGTTCAATTACTTATTTTTTTTTATTTGAACCCTTCATGGATTAACGAGAGATGTCTCGTTAGTAATTTATCTTGGAACTTTGAAAATTTGTTTCACCAACAAAAAATTGTCCAACTAAATAACTTTAGGTGTATTTGGATGCAAGAAGCCATTGCTCAATGTCACGTGTCTAAACTACGTAATTTCTCATCCAGGCCACACGTTTTTGTATCCAATCTACGTTTTCTCGTATTCAGGTTTCATATTATAGTATCCAGGTTACATATCCTCATATCCAGGCTATGCATTCTCATTTCCGGGCTACATATCCTCATATCCAGGCTACATCTAATGCGTATTTTTGTAGTGCGCATTTTCATGTAATCCCCGTGCTGTGTACTGCAGGGTACGCGAGCGCTGCCTCGTATCCAGGCTACGTGCTGGCGCTGCACACGAGCAAGCGCGTGGCCGTCGAACAGACGAGGAGCGCGAGCGCCTACCTGTTGGCCGATGCCCTCATTCACCTGGGGCTTGCGCGAGGGCAGCGGCACGAGGGCAGGGAGGGCATGACCGTCTACTACCTCACCAAGGGCTGGGCGGGGCTCGTGGTCGTCGTGGAGAACCGGCACCCCGACATGTGCATCCTCGTCATCTGCGACTGCAGGGAGAGCTACAATGTCGTCTCGACCCGAGCTGAGCTGCGCACTGTCGACTCGGTGCCTCCGCTGCACAGGTGCTCCACTCGAGCGTTTTGTGCTGCGCTCGTAGGAGTTGTGCGTTTCTTTGTGACTTGGGTGTATTGTGATTCACGGATGAGGGTTGTGTGCTTTTTTGGGCTCACCGTTATCTCTGTGAATTTTCTTTGTCGTTTGGAATGAGTCAAGTGTGTATTGACTGTGTTACCATGGACAGAGTGAAAGAGGTGCAGGCTCGACAAGATAGAAGCTGGTGCCAGTTGCTAAATATGATCCCTGTTTTGTTAAAAGCTCCTGCCAGTTGTTATTAGGATCTCTTACGTCTCGGTGTGATAGAAATCCGTTCTCCTATACACGAAAAATGTAACTGCTGATTTTAAATCTATACTATAATAAGAGCCGTGTCTTATACTATAATAAGGGCCGCGTCTGTCTGTCCAATGCCAGTCGAAAGTGTATGATGAGCGCGATCCCTCATCATACACTCGTCATTCCACATTCATGCTCAACTCCACAATTTCCAGTGCATTAATCCATCAGATTCGAGTAGGAATGAATATCACGTGAATTCTTAGGAAAAAGGAACGTGTGTCAATGTGATTTGCTGAACATTATTATACATTTTTGACGGGCCGTGTGCACTCGGAATCATCAACTCTCGAGAGATTGAGTTTTTTTTTTATTTCTAAAGGCCTTTCTTTCCTTTCGCCTTCTTTCTTATTTCAAATCAAGGAGGGAGGACTACACCTTTTTCACTTCAAATTAATCCTAGTCAAGTTCAATTTAATCCAAGTCAAGTTCAATTTAATCCAAGTCAAATTCAAATTTATCCAAGTCAAGTTCAAATTAATCCAAGTCAAGTTAATTTAATCTAATTCAAGTTCAAATTAATCCAAGTCAAGTTCAAATTAATCCAAGTCATATTCAAATTAATTGAACCCTAAGTTGAGTTAAAAATTGACATAATCACTTGTTAATTTGAGCTTTTTTTGTGTTAAATATGTATCTATTGGATGTGATGAGCAAGACTGTCGTTTTTCCTTTTAGCAAGGAATACATAAAATTATTGCCAAATAAAAACAAGTTGTCGTAAAATGTGGTAAGTATCCAGTATCAGGAGGCAGAGTGTGATTCAGAACTTTGAGCGGTGTAAAAGATGCAAGTCAATTATAAAAACTTCGTATTATACTCCTCAATAAAGTTGTTTTGAAATTCTACATGGATGACAGTGTGCATACATTCAAATATTTATGTTCAAAAGGGAATTTTTTGTTACACATACACATGGTTTCGAGGATTTATTTACACCTACAGATATTCATATGCGTGAAATTCCACTTTATCACATATATATTAATATATATATATATATATGAAATCATAAACATGCAAATACAAAAGATTAATACTGGACGATATGTATATTTAATCTATAAAAAAATTTACAAATTCGATTCACTGAGTACTAATGTACGATTCTGTTTTATTACAATTTATATGAGTACATTACTACACAGATACATTCCTGTTTCATCAAGAAAAATGTTGTCACTGCTTTCCAATCTTCATCTTTCACTGCAGCATCTATCACTCTGCATTTTTCTTCTCGTGTTTTCTTGTATTTTCCTCTCTTTACTCCTCTTCTTGCTCCTGCGCGGATATTTTCTTGTTCATCTTCACTTGTTTGATAGTCCGTTGATTGGTTGTAGAGATCCATCTTGAGGGAAGCGCTGATTCAAATTCAATGAGAAACACTTTTCTGTAATGTATAATAGTACACACCCGCTCATTGCTGAGATTCTCGTAATGTTAATAAATTTTGCGAGTAGACGTAAGAATATCATGTTATGCTGGGTGCCCGGACATGGGGGAGTATCGGGCAATGAGCGAGCTGATCGGGAGGCTAAGCAAGCTGATCGGGAGGCTAAGCAAGCTGCGGAGACAAACGGGGAAACGCTGAACTTGATGGTCCCCTTCCGAGACTACTACCCTCGGATAAAAGCTGCAGTGAGAAGTTTGTGGCAACAGGAGTGGGACAGAACAATTAATAACAAATTAAGAAGTATTAAACCCACCGTGCGTGAGTGAGTGGATATCGTCTAGTTGCCTCCCTCGCCGGATGGAGGTGATACTCTGCCGCCTTCGTATTGGCCATACCCGATTGACGCACGGACACTTGATGGAGCGACAGCCGCAACCACGATGTGAGCGATGCCGCGTTCCTTTGACTGTCAAGCACTTTCTTGTTGAGTGCCCTCGATATGCTGCTGCCAGGAATGTATGTTTCCCGAGACTGCGAGGTCCTGATGAGGATGTAATGACCGAAATGCTCAGGGAAATTGAGCGCTCAACTTTCAGTGTGACAGCGCTTAAGATGTTCCTAGAGAAGTGCAACTTGATATCTAAAATTTAACCAGAAAAGAACAGCGTAAGCAAGAAGAACTTTCTTCACGTCTGAGATGTGGATGACTAAACTGAAACATGGCCGGGCGCACTGCGTAGATGCCTCTGGGGATTTCAGCGTGGGTAAGGCGCCCGGCCATAAATGGGTGGGCAGCTGAAATCCCCTACGGGGTGTTTTGGCTGTCCTGTGCTTGCGGATTGTGCGTGGCTCTGTGGATGATCCCGACAAAGATCAACTGGGGCTCTTATAAGATGACAACAATGTGGGTGGCAATTAGAGCGGTTTTTGTGATGGCTGCTGCCGTGTTTTCCATAATGGTGATTGTGACAAACTTTGAACAACAATTAGATAGTGTGCTTCCCTGTAACGATGTGAATTTCGTACTATTGAACTGTGAGATCTACGGCGCGATTTAGTACGAATTACTGAAGCGCTAGCAAATTAATGCTAATACTACTACTACTACTACTCTGCATTATTCTTCTCGTGTTTTCTTGTATTTTCCTCTCTTTACTCCTTTTCTTACTCCTGGGCGTATATTTTCTTGTTCATCTTCACTTGTTTGATAGTCCGTTGATTGGTTGTAGAGATCCATCTTGAGGGAAGCGCTGATTCAAATTCAATGAGAAACACGTTTCTTCCATACTCCTATATTAGAGAAATCGGTACAAAAGATCCTGAAAAAGGCATTTTAAAGTTATTTTATGAACCGGTAGTACTGAATACAACATTACGCACATAAAATCCAAATGTATTCCTTTATATGTATGTAAAATTTGACTGTTATTAATTTTAATTTGACTTGGATTAAATTGAACTTGACTTGGATTAAATTGAACTTGACTTGGATTGAATTGAACTTGACTTGGATGAAATTGAACTTGACTCGGATTAAATTGAACTTGACATGGATTAAATTGAATTTGACTCGGATAAATTTGAAGTGAAAAAGGTGTAGTTCTAATAATATAAGGTGTCAAGTATACCATACTATAGATTATAACGAAACTCTAATGTTCAGAAAGCTGCGTTTCGAAGAGATAACAGCAAAAGAAATATGCCATTGTTAAATTTTTGTACGGTATCATAGGTACATCACATCATACGTATTTATGCTGTACGATATTATAGATACATGTTTTTATGAGTACATATTTATTATTTATAATATCTTGGTTACATAAAATTATTAGTACTATATTTAAGTTGTCGGGTACCACAGATACACAACATTTGTAGTAGTATTGTTGTACAGTATCAAATGATTCATAATATTATCGGCATTTAAAATCGGAGGGTCCATTTCTTGTGCACACCCTGTATCATGGGTGCTACACAGTGCCAACAAAAAGTGTATCCGCTGAATCTATGACTCGGAGTTTTTTCAAATTTTTTATTAAGCTGCACTTAGAAGGGACGCAAGTTGAATGAATATATCTGAATTGAACCATTCTTCAGTATCATAGATACACGTTGCTGAAATTTTAAATCGGTGGATACATATTTCGTAGGTACCCTATATTGTTACGTTGTGTTGCAGACAAGTGATCATCGTGCTGACCCAGCTGGAGAGTGGGGGTGGGTTCAGCATCGCCCACCGCCTCACCCACCGGCCCTCGCACTCCCCCGGCCTGCACGACTGGGGGCCCTCGCACACCAACCACCACCCCTCCATTGAGGGGGCTATCCACGGCCTCCACGCCCCCCGGCCCATCTAAGGGGGGGGGGGCTTGTCCATCTAGATGGGGGCTCTTCCATCTAGGTGGCAGCAGAGTCAACTAGCAATGTCACACTAACTCCGCCATATCGTCGTGTAGGTTCAATATCTCAGTCCTATGTAATAATAACCGTTGCGTTAATTTCACTTTTTTAGGCTTATATGTAGACTTTTTGTGTTACCATCAAATTGTTTTGTCCGTAACCTTCAATTTATTTTCATGGAACAGCTGGTAGTGCTTGCTGAGCGTATCTGTGATACGCGTTTTTCCACAGCACGGGTATAACATCGATGGTTTAATCACTGAGATTATTAGGAGAAAGACTTTATGTCTGGCGTCTATTTGTGAAGAATTGATATAGGAAAATTTTTAGAAGTAGCGTTGCCTGTATCATGGATATGTTAATCATACACGTCCAGTTGTTCTAGTTATTAGAAAGTAATCATTGCTATTTTATGTATCCATTTCGTATCGTAATACATAATCGTAATTTAGTCATTTACCCTCATCGAACGTTATTAAATTAATTTATTTTATCCTTACTCATAACGTTTAACATGCGAGTACTCTTGTGTAAGGGCTTTGAGTCAAACTTGTAAACTTCCCGCGAATATTGGGAGAAACTTATGTGATTAATACGAATGGATTCTGCAGACAAAGCAACTGTTTTACAAAAGAAGAATACGTTTTATATGAACAAAAGATATGGCATCTGGTCTGCATGAAGCTTTCTACATCTTGAAGGTGGAAGTTTTCTTCTGTCTGCTTTTGCAATTTACCGCGAACTTAATTCTTAATTTTAAGTTCGCTAATTTTTATGGCAACGAGTGTACGAATCTGTGCTACCGTAGTGGCATTCGCAGCCATGCAGTGGTGTGGAAAGGAGGTGTATTTATGCTACAGTGTTTGTATTCGCAGCCACTGGGGCTTGACGTATCTCCACGACAATGTTTTGCAAATCAGTTATTTGGAAGTAATTTCAGTGCTTTTACATTCTTCGCATTTCTGGCCATCTAAAGAATTGCTAATTGCCGATGTGTGTGTATGCCAGGAGTTGCAGTTCTTGCATACCTATGATGCTATGTTGGCGTGTACAGTTTTCGGCGCAACGCTGGCATTACAGAGAGAACACGTAGCTGTGCTACAGTTATTACCTTACCTCTTGCCTGTGCAACTTACTGCAGGGTTACGTAGCAATGCTACGGATTGGTGTTATTCTTTAAATTTGGGGTGGGTAGATTGATTGAAATTTTAATTTTCCTTGGCTGAAATTTTGATTTTCCTTTGCTGAAATTTAGATTTTCCTTAGCTGAAATTTTGACTTTCCTTAGCTGAAATTTTGATTTTCCTTAGCTGAAATTTAGATTTTCCTTAGCTGAAATTTTGATTTTCCTTAGCTGAAATTTTGATTTTCCTTAGCTGAAATTTTGATTTTCCTTAGCTGAAATTTTGATTTTCCTTAGCTGAAATTATGATTTTCAGGGTAAAAGCAGAAAGTTCATACTCGAGATATAAATAATAGTTTTACGTTATTAGTTCCATGCGTGTAACCTTGAAGTGTGGCATCTCTTTTTTATGTATTGATTTGCATCGATATGTATCATGAATTTTGTTTTTGTAAGATCTTCCTACACACCTTAGCAGATAACCTTGTTCACAAACAAAACGACCTCTTGGTTTTGACACTTGGACGGATCCTCGCCTTACGAAAATTCTGTTGCTATATAGGAGTTAGAGGTTGAAAACTTCGCCGTTGCCGCGCTTTAGCCGGCGACTATTTTGTTTTTCAATGAAATTTTTTTCCACTATTTAGCTTGGTTCTTTTTTCTCTCTTTCTTTGCCTCAAATTCTTTTGTTATCCACCAAACCGTGTTACTTGCCTACATCCACGAGACCCATTCAACTTCATTCGAAACTAGTATCCAGACTACGACAATTTCCCTCAATTTAAAGTTGAGGTTAGACATGTCAATCAGCGCGTGACTTGCCTTCAATCTTCCATGCAACTTCAACCGAGGCTGGTATCCAGACTTCATCAATTTTCTAGGATTTAAAGTTCAGGTTAGGCTTGTGAAATGCCGCGTAACTTGCGCGGACGCACCTGAACATGCGTCGCAATAACTGAGATTTTTGTGATAGCTTTCACTTTCCTTTTTTGGTGGCCGATTCTGTACCAAAGCTGTTCATGTGAACAAAGGAGATAACTCAGAGGAAGGCAATATGAGTAACGATGTGATAGCTTTCTTGTGCGTGCGCAGCGATGTGTGTAGCTTTAGACGAAACTTTACTTGTATAAACGTTGTTAGGCTTGATGAATGTAGGGCGAAAACGCGCTATTGTGCACTGGTAAATACCAATGCTTATTTTCGGTGAAATTCTCGGAGAATTCCGTGTGTATTCAGTACTGAATTTCGGAAAATTTATACCTGAAACAGATTTTTGTTTTGTTATTGTTTAGTGATTGAAAACTGTTGCGTTACTTGAGCTATAGATAAGCCTTCAAAATTTCTATCACTGTGCCCAATTTGCTTATTCCAGGTTTCAAAGCTTCTTAGTTATCTCTACTTCGTCTTTCCTTCCTCCAGTTTTCATACCTTCTCTACTATCTCTTTTTGGTCTTTCCTTCCTAATTTACTGTTTCTGTGAGCAGAGTATCCTGTGTTTCAGGTGGAAGTGTTGCTTGGGATGCCTGGTATCGTAGATACAGCGGAAAACCCGTTCGGGAAACCAGTTGAGGTTGACGGTTTTTCCTTTTACCTCACAAGAACCGTTAGAAGAACTAATGAACTATATATATTTTACCGCAGATCACTACTACGGATTGTCTTGCGTGGCTTCGGTGGTTAAATGGGTGTATAATAATAATACAATAATGAAATAATTTGAGTTCAAGCACAACTGTTTGTTTTTTTGGATGTGTGAGAATTCCCCTGAGGAAGATGCAATTATTGTATCTTATGGGGAATATGGGAGGCCCCGAGCTAAAAGTTAGGTACGCTTTACTTTTGTTAAATGTAGAGTGTTTTTTTCCTTTTTTTTTTTGTTACGGATCATTTTTTTCAGTTCACTGCAGTCCTTTTTTTCAGCACCTTCTATTTTCTTCTTCAACTTTTATCTTTTTTCTGAACTTTTCTTCTCAACTTACTGTTTCTATGCACCTTATGCACAGACTCCGCGTTCCTTAAGTCCATGTTAAATTGGATTTTCCTCCTTTCTTATTTTAGAACGTCTTTATTGCGGTGAGGGAACCTTAAACTAACATGTATTCTAAGGAGAGTATGGATGTACCAGCATCTTTCATTGTGCATGACGGACATCGCGCGCAATCATAACTTGTTTTGCTTTTATTTT